>CAUYSK010059083.1:0-23290 GCA_963575035.1 Avahi laniger | reverse complement strand
TGCCTGTAGTCCCAGCTGCTCAGGAGGCTGAGGCAGGAGGATCGCTTGAGCCCAGGAGTTTGAGGTTGCTGTGAGCTAGGCTGACGCCACGGCACTCTAGCCCGGGCAATAGAGCGAGACTCTGTCTCTAAATAAATAAATAAATAAAAATAAAAACAAAGTAACTCCTAATTATCTCTCTTTGAGGGAATCACTATTGTTCTGAAGTGACCGAACCATGAGACGCGCCTTGGATCTGCGAATCCCTCTCTGAGAAGGCGAGGCTTTGCGAACAGCAGTCTGTTTCCATGAATACATGCGAATTCTCCTGTTTAGACGAGGGGCGAGTGCTTCTGGCTGGGATGGGGACAACACGGTAGCTACACAGCCAGCCCGACCTCGGTTATTCTCTGTAGACGCATCCAACAATGACCCCAACCACGGGAGCTAAGTGACAAGGTCGAATCACGGAGCTGGAGCGGCTCAGCTTGCCCCCAGCCTCAGTCTGCGCGCCCGAACCCACCCGCCGTGGTCGTGCACGCAGCAGTGTCATTGCTGGCTTCGTTCTGCTGCGACAATCGCACACTTGGGGAACCGCGGCTAAAACACCGCCAGGAAAACAAGCAAAGAGGAAGGTGATGTCTTAGGGTGCTTCGAAGAACTGACATCTCTCCCGTGGCGTGCTTTCTCTCTGTATCTTATTTTATGAGTCTGCTCCCCAGGATTGGGGTCATTGCATTTCTGGTCTCTCTTATTTGGGCGACCAGAATTGGCTTAGTAATGCTATTTTAACACCTCAAAGGTTTCTTTTATGCCAACACATTGGGTTTCTTTGTGTCGTCGATGCCATTGTTACCCTCACTCCTGCGTCCCCAGCCTGTTTCAGATTTTCCTGTTTGCACACGGGCTTCCCTCTGCGCCTGGGGTCACTTGCTGAGATGTCTCTGTTCTGCAAGCAAATGGGAAAGAGGCTGACGCAGGAGAACAGTCGTCTCCTTTTTCTCAGAGTGCCTCGTGTTTTCTTGGCAGTTTGGGTTGTGAATTAATCTCCCGGTGTTTGGCGGTACACCTCCCACCCACGGCCACAAAGAGACTTTGAACAGAGCTGTGATTAAAGCCCCCAGAACTACCTCCCATCAGGGCTCACCTTTCGTGGCCTCCCTGCCGCTCCTTTGGTGGGACTGTTGGTTTTAAATGAGAAACAATTATTTTACAGGTTAGATTTTCCAAGGTAGCAATTTCACTGCGGTTGTTATCCTTTTTTTTTTAAAAAAAAGGGGTTTCTTATTTTGGAATGAGACAGAAGAAGGGGGAATTCCACCGAAACATAACAGCGAAGAGAAAAGTGAGGCTCAGAGCACACACCAAAATTCAGAGATCGTTCCCACGTTATCATCAGATCTCGCTGCTGCGATGTTGGAGCGCGATCACAGATTAATCTTTCTGGTTGCTTTGTTCGAACCTATCTTTGAACACAGGCTCTATGGGAACAGTTGTCAAGGAAACCGGTGCAGGGTGGCTCTTCCGTGAGCTCATCCGGCTGGTCCCTGACTCCGCAGCTTGGGTGTGCGGTGGGCTTTTCTGGAGCTTATTATAGTTTTATCTTCGTTAATATGAATGATCACCAGAGTCGCTTGGTGACTTGGGGACATTTTTTTATAGCTTGTGATGAAGCGTTGAGAAACCGAGGCTGTCGTTCTGTTTGTCAGCCGGATTGTAATCGACGCGCCTCCTAACGAAACTCACTAGCGTTGCCTGCGATTTTGCCACCCCCGAAGATTTTCATATGTGAATTTAAAATGATGTCCTAATAAAAGTGTGAGTCATGAAAACCGCTTAGGTTTTCAGTTCTGCAAAGATGAAAATCGTGATCTAAATATTATCCGTAGTCTCCATTCCCCACAGGTATCGATATAGATTCGAGGATTGCGAGAATCCTCACGCTCCCGGTGTGAATCTTTAAATGTCTCAGCACAACTTTCAGATTTTCGTTTGCTTAAGCCACTGTCTTCGAGCGTAAAGGTCTTCTACAGACAATGTCTCGTTTGTTTTGTTTAGGGAAAATCCACAGTAGTCTATTACTTGGCTCTATTCTAAATGTAGCTGTTCTCTAAAGTCATCTTTTAAATGAAATGAGGTACATGGAAAAATAATTCTGTTTTCAGTGTGGTAAGAAATTAGCAGATCATCTTCCATAGTTTGGCAACTTTGTGCTAATACCTGTGAGCTGGTAATTGAACGTCAAAGTGAAATCGCTTGTTTAGTTCCATGCATCCGTCCATCCATCCGTCCATCCATCCGTCCATCCATTCGTCCATCCATCCTCCATGCATCCCACTCCTTCCGCCAGCGTTTACTTTGAGGAAAGCCTCCGGTGACACAAAGTGTCACTTTAATGAAAGACCATGTGATATGTCAGATTGAATCGACTGCTATATTTGAGCTTCCCAGTGTTGCTAAGAAGTTGAGTTTCTCTGGACATGCGTGTACACACACACACACACACACACACACACACACACACACGAGTTTCATTCTATCTTTTGTTAGTGGATATCACTCAGCTCATGTCATGGTGACGTCCTAAAAGGGCCTTTACTGAGACAGTGGCTGGCGCAGGAGCAGGGCTGGCCGAATGCCAGTCCACCAAGAGGCCTCAGTGTTGGCATTTCGATGGCACCGTTCTCGGGTCTTGCCCTCAGCTCCGTACCTGACGCTGTCAGTCCTCCTTGAGGAAAGACTCACCGCGGCCTTGCTCAAGAGAGACCGAAGAGCAGAACAAAAGGCCGCAGTATTCATTACGATGACAAACGCAACCGACGTGTGGATATGACACTCAGTGGCTCTCATCCTATAGGAGAAATCAAACTATAGTTAGAAGAGTGTGTGCGGGGCATGAATCAGAGCGAGGGAACTCAGATTGCAGCATACACCGTGTGAGGTTCTGCGAGTGTGATCCCCGTGTCTGAGCAGAGGCATGGCCCCGGGACCGCACAGGTGAGCCACGGGCCAGCGTAGCCACGCTCCGTGTAGACACCCAGGGCTCTCCCAGCAGACCTTGCAGTCGCTCAGCTTCCCTCTGATGAATCTCCCTTTTCTCTCTCTCAGACACACCGATACCTCGTGGAGTGTCTATGAAACTTTACACACAAATACAGCCTGATCCCACTGCAGGCCAAGCGCTGTTAGGTTGGGACAAGGAGGAGGGGGAACAGACGCTTTGTCTGGGGGTTTTCCACTGAGAGCTAGATGCACCGGGAGATACTCTGTCTGCAACAGAGGGAACAAATTGACCAGAGGGGGCTTCCAAGGATGGAACAGATGTCTGGTCTATAATAAGGGGTCTCCAAGGACTGGCCAATCATAAAAAGGTAGAAAGAACACAAAGTACAGACATGAACACCTCCATGAAAGAGGGTCTTTGGAGCATGCATGCAGGGAAGGCGACCATATCCTCAAGAGACCCACCCTCATTAACACAGTAAAAAATCACACCCACCCGCGCCATGACGGTTTACGAATACCATGGCGATCCCTGGAAATTGCCTTACGGGGTTAAAAATGGGTAGATTTCCCAGTTCCAGGAATTCTCCACCCCTTTCCAAGAAAACCATGAATATTCCACTCCTCACTTAGCGTAGAATTAGGGGATCAGCATAAACGGGAGAAATTTTGTCAAACTCAGGGTGTCCTCCATTCGGGGGTTGACCCATTCCTTCTCCAGAACATACTTTAATCAACTCTGGCACTTTGCTTGTTGCACCTGCTTGGTCTGGTCTTTTGCCGCGACTCAGTACTGGTGACCATTCAAGAACCAGGGAACATGGACCTGCCATCTGGCCTCACGCCTGACAATACCCTGATATTTTGATTGAAAGAATCTTTTGGTTTCACCCTTGCAGGATGCATTTCTATAGTTTTATTCTTAAAAATGTTCCTTATTCTAAGTTTTCGGGGAGAGGAGGCCCCTGACTGCGGCCTGTTTACTGCTCACCCCCACGTGTCGGTCACTTTCTAGATGATATTTTTTGTGCCTTCCGCAGAAGCCTAAGTCCTTGTCCACACTCTGGATCTGTGCCAGTCCCTACAGCTGCTTCTGGTTGGCGTCCAAAGCCCTGAAAACCACCAGCCGAGGAGAGAGACGCTGTGCTCTGACGACATGCACCTCTGCGATGCCCTGCAGCTACAGCGAGTCCTGAGAACAGCGTGATGAGTCCGTGAGATGAACAAGATCAGCCCAAGCTCATGAAGTATGCACAGGTGGATCTGCCCAAGGTAGAGAAGAGGTTTCAGAAGGTAAATCCTAACTCCCCCAGTTCATTTCCCTTTGTCCAATGCCATTAATACGCCCATGATACCCGGAGAGTGAAAGGCTCATTTCCAATTCCGATTAATTAAACAAACATTTATTTATTAAACACCCTTTTAATGACAGTTTCCATACTAGACAGTGAATGAGACAAAGAACTTGGAAGAATAATTTTGTTTCTAGTAGAGTAAGAAATTAGTAGATTGGGCCGGGTGCGGTGGCTCACGCCTGTAATCCTAGCACTCTGGGAGGCCGAGGCGGGAGGATCGTTCTGAGCTCAGGAGTTCGAGACCAGCCCGAGCAAGAGCGAGACCCCGTCTCTACCAAAAATAGAAAGAAATTAATTGGACAACTAAAAATATATATAGAAAAAACTAGCTGGGCATGGTGGCGCATGCCTGTAGTCCCAGCTACTCGGGAGGCTGAGGCAGGAGGATCGCTGGAGCCCAGGAGTCTGAGGTTGCTGTGAGCTAGGCTGACGCCACAGCACTCGCCCCAAGCAAGAGAGTGAGACTCTGTCTCAAATAAATAAATAAATAAACCTTTGTATATCAAATTCCATCCTAGTGTCTGCCTCTTAGAGGACCCAAACTGATACCGCATCTTATAATCGGGTGGAAAATAGAAGGCTCAAGGCACTCGGTGTGATGTCTCCACGCGGTGGGAGAACAGATGTAGAGGGAACGCGGGCACGGCAGTCGCGAGATTAGGTGGGTCAGGCAGCGAAGGGCTTGGGGTAGCAGAGTCCAGAGAACGGCCGTGGGAGCGGGCCGCCGAATGCAGTAGAGGTCAGGGTCCATGACACCGGGCAGGACCTGCGAGGCAAGGATGTCCACCGCCTGCTCATTGCTAATAGTGTCCTGATCTTCTACAGAGCAGCGACGGAACCAGCTACAAGCCTACGATTCTCGGCTTTCTTTGCAGGTAGGGGCGGCCCGAAATACACAGGCAGAAGTCGTTGGATGGGAAGGGGGGCTCGAAGAGAAATCTTCACGAGAGCCGTCACCTGGAAGGTGCCCCCGTGTGTGCGCCATTCCTTCTCCTTTCTTCTTCCCTCAGCCCGTCAGCCAGGTTGGATCATGAACCACTTTAAGGACGGAAACCGAGGCTGGGTGGTGGAGCCGGACGACAGAGGAGTCCCTGATGTCGTGGAGTCACCGTTCCGTCCCTGCTCCAGCTACATGAGAAACCTCTGTATTATTTAAGCCACTTTCCTGGGTATTTCATGTACAAGCAATTCTGACTGACGCAGGTAAGCTGTTCGCACAGACGTAACTCTCTACCGGAAGCCAGAGGACGTAAGACGGTGAAGGGCTTTGCGTACAGGGGGGGCGTCCGTGGGCCATGGATGAAATCTTAGCATTTTTGAAGTTCTAGAACTTCACGTTCACCTCTACTTTCCCTTCCTCACCTTCTTACCGCTTCTAAAATGCCACCTGAACCACAGGACCAGATTCTGTGAACCCCAGAGAAAACAGACGGTCTGATTATAAATATAGTTTTGTTAACAGGTCAGAATCCTTGGAATTAGAATGGCCCTAGAAGATGTAGGGTGCGTGTCCGGGTTCTATGCGACATATTCACTTTTTATAACTAAGTTAATTTTGGTTTTAGGATCTGGTGGCGTGAGTGCCGCCTTGAGAGAAGTAGAAAATACATGTAGCGCTGCAAAAACAGGACTGAAAGTTACTAACCTGGGTATTTCCCCAAAGCGATCAGGCAGCCCACGGCCTAGCCTGGGTGCTCAGGGCCCCCCGCCTGCAGGGCCCCCCGCAACCTGCCCCTCTGCAGAGCCCAGACCAGGGCTGCCCAGGCGGCCGGCCCAGCCCCCAGCCAGCAGCAAGCTCGGATTCCAGGGTTAATGAACAGACTTTGAACCTTTCTGGTGCTATTTTTGCCTCACCCCTTCAATGACTTCGGATGTTTTCTTCCGGTTGATTAGGATCAAATGTGCTTTCCTAAGTTCCTGCGCCTCTCATTGCTGTTGCTGCTGGCTCCCCACAGTCCAGCGGCTTCTGCCCCTCCGTCCCGCTTTGCCTGTTGTCCCAGGAGCCCGTCGCGGGCCTGGGTGAGCCGGTGGGGGTGCGGGTGCCGGAGTCGGGGGTGCTGGGGCGGAAGCTGGGTGGCCGCAGGAACTGTGGTCTCGGAGTCCCACCTCTCTTTGTCGCGGCCACGGACAGGACAGCTCAGAAGGGGTCAGGGGCTTCTCCTCCCCAAGTGGACAGGTTGACCCAGGCGAAATTTCACGAAATGAGTACCGAGGGCATCAGTCAGGGGCCTCAGAGGGAAGACACAGCACAGTCAAACTGGGGGATTTGGGGACAGTTTAATAAGCCACGTGCTAGTTGGACCCTCCAGGAAACAGATGCTGCGATGAGTTTTGGAGTCTCAGCCATCCCTGCCGGGTGAAGGGGTCCCTGCTGTCCCGCAGAGGCGGTCAGGCCCCCAGGCCCTTGTCCCCTACCACATTCGGTCATTAGCTGGGGCTGTTCGCAAAGAGCGTGGCCAAACAGCAGCAACCACGACAGCAAAACAGACCTCGAAGGCGGAAAGCGGTCAACTAACCGCCCTCTTGCAGCTGAATGACAAGTTCTTTCTTGAAAGAAGATCCAAGAGGCGCCCCTCCCTGACTGCCACAGACGCATGCGGAGGGCAGGGAGCAACAGCTGCCACAGGGCAGAGCTGGTAAGAGAGGGGCCGTTCCCCTCATTAAACAGACGGTGGGTGAGGGCTGCAGCCGCCCTGCAGGGAACGAGCGGGGGACACAACCTGCACCGCCATCTTGCCGCTGCGCCCCGTTCTTGGTATGATGCGGCCCCCTCGGCCTCCTGGGGCACAGAGCAGGCTGGGGGGCAGGCCGAGCACAGCCAGCACACGGCACAGCCTCGGGGCGGAACCAAGCCTCTAAGGGAGAGAGACACTCCAGCCTGGAGACAGCGAGGCAGGGAGAGATGCTTCTTTGTCTTGCCGAGCTGCTCCCTGCTGTCTGCATCTCGGAGTCACCTCCCAGCTTCCACAGATTCTCTCCACGCCCCCAGTAACTCCGCTTGCCAAAGCAAGGGCCTTGGGAACAAATGACACAGAGAGAGAGAGGGAGGGGAGCGGGGAGGAGGGATGGAGCGGTGGGAGCCACTTCAGAAGCAGGTGATCACTCACACACCCTGCTCTACTCCCCTGGGTCTTACGTGAGATGGTGGCAGGTGATAAAGGGACCAGAATCTGAAACCAGTGACATTCCCCAGACTACTTACACACCTGTCTATGTGGTCCGAATGTCCGGATGCTTTGCAGTGGCCTGTGGCCACCTGTACACTCGGCCCCGAAGGTCTAGCCACGTCCCACAGAAGATTCCTCTCTGCCATCAGCTCACTCTCTCCAGCTGCCTGTTGGCGTCTACCTCGCGATGCTATTTCACAGACAGAGCTGCAGGAAACGTTCGCTCTGCTTCTGAGGAATGGACAATGCTCGGCAAATTACTCTTGGCAGTGAGCAGTTAAGATAATTTTTTAATGATACAAACAGGACTCAGCCAACGGTGTTTCCAAACAGGCCTGCTGGAGCTGAACCGGGAGCGGAAAGACGGTTTCCCTCCTAACTTAGTTTGATTGAGTGAGACATTTGATTTGAGCCTCTGTTAAAGGGAAATAATATATTAAATTGTTTTGATGATGCTTGGCCTGTTTTCGGTGAAAGAATGTAACTCTTTTTGTCTATAACTCTGACCCTTTCCCTCTCTACCCCCCCGGTTAATAAGTTCCAGGCCAGTTTCTTAAGTGAAAGCTCAGGACTTACTGAGTCACTTAGTTTTCTACAACGTTTGCAAAAATAATTGGTAAAAAATGTTTCAATGGGGCCAGGCACGGTGGCTCACGCCTGTAATCCCAGCACTCTGGGAGGCTGAGGTGGGTGGATTGTTCTAAGCTCAGGAGTTCGAGACCAGCCTGAGCAAGAGCGAGACCCCGTCTCTACCAAAAATAGAAAAGAAATTAATTGGACAGCTAAAAATATATAGAAAAAATTAGCTGGATATGGTGGCTCATGCCTGTAGTCCCAGCTACTTGGGAGGCTGAGGCAGTAGGATCGCTTGAGCCCAGGAGTCTGAGGTTGCTGTGAGCTAGACTGACGCCACGGCACTCGCCCCAGGCAAGAGAGTGAGACTCTGTCTCAAAAAGAAAATAAAAATAAAAAAATAAAAACAGCCAATGTTCATTTTGAAATTCAATTTCTATCATAGGATATAATACAAACCACTGTCTTTATAAATTATTAAATACGACTCTTTTTTTTTCAAGAAGAATTAATTGCGTATTAGTTCAAAGTGAGAGATCCTTCTTGTGTTGGTTCTGAAAGTGAATAAATGAAGAAAAAGAATAAACTTTTACAACACCTTTTATACAACAGGTATATGTGTTATTACCTGTCTAATTTCCCCAACAGCCCTTTGAAGTGAGCATTTTCGTCTAGTTTTATAGATGAAGAAACTGACGCTCAGAGAGGTAAAGTAATTTGCCTAAGGTCTCCAAGCCAAACAGCTGCAGAGCCTTGATGTGGTCCCCAAATCACCTTGACATTAATCTTCAATTTTCTTAATCTAAGTTGCTAAGTGTTGAGCCTATGGTGCACTAGAGGAAGAATCACAGGGGATGAAATGAGATAGATCATCATAAGGGGCTAGGTCCTTGTAGGCTAGTAAGAGTTTGACTTTACCTTGAGTGAATGGAAGGCATTGGAGGCTTTTCAGTAGACATCCAACATAATTTGACTTAAGTATTAACAGTATTATTCTGCTTTCTTAAAAATAGATCCTAGGATAATAGAGCTAAAATATGAGAACCATCAGGAACTATTACAAAAACTCATGCAAAGAATATTATTTAAAACATACATTGAAGATAGCCCCAGTAGGATTTGTGCATGGATTGGATGAATATCCACAATATCATGCCATGCAAAATGTTATATACCTTCTCCACCTTCTTCTCCACCTCATATAAACACATTATGTCTCTGTTATGGCCAGATTTGTATTTTAGAAAGTATTTGGCAAGGAGACCAGCTAGAAGTCTTATTGCAGCGATCTTAATGCTAGATCATGGTGGTTTGAACTAAAAGAATAGTAATGGATATAGAGATAAATCTGTGGTTTTAGGATTGGAATTAGTGACTGATGGATAGTAAATCATGAAAGAGAAGAACGATTCATAGCTTTTCGACTTAAGCAACAGTTTGGGTGATGATGCTATTCTAAGATAAGGAAACACAGGAGAAAGATCATAGGTTGAATGTGGGAAATGGGGGAGGATAATATGAATTCAGCATTGGACACACTGAATTCAGAGTGCTTGTGGAGGATCCAGGTGTTTTCAGGAGAAAGAGGGCTGCACAAGTGTGGCCTCAGAGCAGAGACTGGGGTTAGGGTTGGAGAGTCAGGCTCATCAGAAAAGAGATAATTAAAGCCACAGGAACAGTTGAGATCATCCAAGTAGAGGTTTAGAATGCAAAGGACAAAAGACTTGGATGAATACTTCCATTTAAAGTGTGGGCTGAGGAAAAGTGTCCCAAGAATAGGGTACAAAAGTGGCTAAAAGAGGTTGGGGCAAAACTATGAAGCCAAGGCATGAGAGTGTATGGTCAATAGTATCAAATGTTGGCAACAGCCACAGTAAATCAAGGATTGAAAATAATCCACTTGATGCAGTAATATAGTACTAGCCATGACCTTGCTAATTTCAACAAAGAGGAAGAGGAAGAATATTTCTTTCTTCCAGCAAAGAGGAAGAATATTACTGTAGTTTGCCTGTTGGACTGTCTGCTAGATAAAGAGCTTCTATAGCATGCTGCTGATTTCCTGAATCTTTGGTCAATTCCCACTCCCTCCTCCACCTCATGGCATATCAGACAACAGAGGTTTTAGATTTGACTGTCTGTCTGAAATGGTGACTTAACTCTAACAATAAATCATTGGCTCCATGTTGTATGTGCTATGCCCCTTATGCCTCCTAAAAAATATTATACTCAATTAATTTTCACTGAGAGGCTTAAGAAAACTGGAATATACAGTATCTTGAATTGCATTTGTCATTTCCTGCTTAATCATAGATGTCTCCTCTTATTTTTAGTGCCACTAAGAATCACTATCTTTGGTTGCTAATCGCTATAGAGTCACAGTGTGTCAGTTATTTGTGACTTGTACAATCTATTTTAATGACTACACAACTTACATTCAAGGAATGCCACATTCCACAGTGTGCTATGTTGGATGACAAGATCATTTTACACTGAATTCCAAGTTCCGTAGACTCCACCACTAATATATGTGGATATGAATACCCTAATTTGTGAGCTACATAACTCCTTTGTTCTCTTGCAATAGATGTCGTATTAAACTGTCCTTCATGCCCAAAAGACAGTGCTCCTTCCCTATAAAGCACCCCATTATACCCGACTGCAGTGTAGGGCTTTTGTAGTCTCCGAACTCCATTCATGTCCTCTCTAATAAAGGCCTCTTTGTAACACGCGCATTAGTAGAACTCCCTAAATCTCAGGTTCTGTGGAAGCACTCTAACAAGAATAAAGGGGAAAATGTTAGGATATATATTTGGTACAAACATAAATAAAAGACTGAGCAGTTCTAGATGTTGTACCATTTACAATAATGCCAATGAGATGAAGAATGTGTGTGTTGTTTTCATCACATTATTCTGACTATAGTGGTTCTCTTTGCCTGCCTTAAAAGTGTTTACCTACTTACTATACCTTTCACCTTTAGCCTCACTTTTCCAATGCAAGAAACTTATGCATATGCAAAACCAAAAATTTCCATAAGCTCTTTTGTATCCAATAAAGCATTTGTACAAATATAAGAATTTTTTGAATTTCAGAGTTAGGTTTCCTACCCCATCTACATAACATTTCAAAAATTAAGTTTTACTTTAAAAACAAAAGCATTTTCCCCATTTTGTCAAATATCTAATATCTCTAATGATTCTTTATCATTTTTTCTATTCGTCACAAGAAAGAAAGAGAGAAAAAAATAAAAGGAAGGAAGTAATGAAGGAAGGAAGGAAGGAAAGAGGAGAGGAAGAAAGGAGGGAAGGAAGGAAAAAAATTATAGTGGAAGAAAGTCAGACCGGAGATTATATTAAGCTGTGGCAAATGGTATTCACCTTTTATAGTCCCTATGTTTTATAATGAAGATACTTCATTGAAACAATGATGCATACTTCAAGGGTTCCCTGGAGAGCAGTGAATCCTGTTTGGAGAGATTCATGAATATGTGCATTAGCACAATCCAACTGGAACTTGCCCTTAAAAAAATGAACCACAAGAGAAGCTGATCAGTTTCTGCTTATGTATATAATCAGAAGGTTATCATATTATCTCACTCTCCACGGGAAAAGCAGATGCGTATTTTTCTATCACCTCAGATGAGAAATGCCAAAGGAAACAATTTTTCCCCCTCTGTGATGTTCATTACGTGAAACCCACATAGGGACTTTTAATGCTGGGGTAAAAAGAGCAGAAAATAAATGCAGATTCAGTTTTCAAAAGTAATCTTTTCTTGCATAAGATGTCATAGAATAAACCTTCAAAAAACATATTTCTGCCTTAATTTGCTGAAGGTCATTAACAAACTTGCATTGAGTTAAGAGATTGCTAGAGATTGCATATATGAGACAAATACTTCAGAGTCGAAGCTCACAAAAAGGGACATGAAATTCTGTGCCTTAAAGATGAATGAGAGACACACGGCAGATCTTGAAGTAGTAGTTTATTTAAAGTACAAAGAATTCCATTAAAAATATTTCTGACTAGCAGTTGGTGCCTAGCTGTCAAGGAAAACGGCAGACCACCTCTAAGTTAGTGACAATGATAAAGAGTATCTAGGTATATTTGTAGATTTATCTTTAAATTTTTAGCTCTATGAACTTCAAACAAAACTGAAAATGTAAAAAAAAAAAGAAGAAATCCCCCCAAAACCTTGATTATCATGTAGAAGCAATAGAGAAAAATTGTCCTTACCTAAAGACTGACTGAATGTTGTTAAATTATCATCTTCTATACTGTTCCAAATAGAAATAGTATTAGCAAATATGAATAACTGCTGGAGGAAACAAGAAAGTTTTCTCTAGATATGGGGAAAATCATGCTTAGAATAGACTTTACCTTATTCTTTATATGTTGTTATTCCTATTGTAAGTTCTGTGCTCTGTGTTCAACTATGTCAGTATTAGCAGCATGTTGTTCAAACATAGAGGGGAGAAATAATTACCTAAAAAAAAAAAAAGCACAATTATATTAATGTTAAAAACTACTTAATTCCTGCCTGGCAATTTATTTTTTAACATGTCAGTTAGTCATTACTTAGGCATCTGGTAATGAATTGCCAGAAATTGTTTTCAATTCATTATTTCTAGTCACCACATTCGTGGAAAATACAGTGTTTAAATTTGTCCATTATGTTCTCAAATCTCTGGATTCAAAAAAGCTTCCTGGACATTTTAGGCTCCCCAAACATAATTTGAGGGTGTGTGCTATTTTCAGTATGCAGGATAGGGGTGAAGGGAACATTGTTAATTTGAGAGGGTACGATGTTGTAGTCACACATTTAAATTATTTCTAACTTTTCACCAGAAGTCATATTCATGTTTTGGAAAATTAGTACTTAGCCTAGCTCCAAGGAAGAAAGCATTTTATTTAGTAATAGTTCAAATAATGCAGTAAAAATGTCTCTCTGTGCATTCGAACTGGCCCTGGTGGCCTGATTCAGTATTTTGCCCATTTTCTTGGCTTTTCCAGCTTCACACACACAAAAAGAAATTGTATAAAACACTTAGCACTATTTTTTCATAGCTGGTAATGGGGCTTTCACTGCACAAAGGCAAAGAAAAATTATTTGGAAAGGTGAACAAGTTTTTAGAAAAACCGGAAAACTCTTCTCATACATTTTAAACTCAGCTTTCTGTCCCTTTCCTGTATGTTTTAAATCTAGCCACTAGGATCCCTGAAAGAATTATGCTTCTTAATGTTAAATAGTGAATATGATCCTCCATATCTGACCTACAAAAACAAATTTCATAAAAAATGGTGTTAAAGAAACATTACTACTATTTACTGGCAGTTTTCTTTTTGTGCCTATGCCTATAAAAATCTGTCTATGTATCTCTTTGTCTAATTATTGACCAAACTATCTCAGAATTCACATATGCAGCACAGAAAACGTGGCTTTGAGCTCTATTTGCAAACAGGTCCTATCGTAAGGATTTTAGAAGTTTTATCTTGTACAAAAAGGCAGTTTCACCAGCAATGCGACCATCTGGTGAAAACAGAGCTAGTTAGTGAATTGCAGCCTGTGTGTGTGTGTGTGTGTGTGTGTGTGTGTGTGTGTGTGTGCATGTGTAGGCGAGGTGGCAGTGAGGGAATAGAAGGTCAAAGGGTAAATTCCAATTGCTGTGACATATTTTTATGAGCTGAATCATACCCAGCTTTTAGCCTTGAAAGGGAAGAGGATCTTAGAAAGGGAAGCAACATGCATGGGCAGGTCAGGAAAATCCTCTAGAAGTGTGCTTCCAAATTAGCAGCTGATTGCTCCCCAACCTGCCATATTCATCCACTTGAATTTCATTTTATTGTCCCAGGACTTGAAAAGATCTGTTTTCTATTACGTGAATCCCAGTAAAATTGAGGATGCAAAATATGAAGTTATCTCAGAGAATTTACTTCTATGCCTTTGGTATTTTTCTCCTCCTTGGAGGGGGCCGCGGGGTGAAGCCTCCTTGAAAGTCAGAAAGGAGGAGGAGGCCACGGGGAGTTGGTTCCCCAGCACGAGGCTGACAAAGCATTGCTGCGGCAGGAAGGAAAACGCTAACCAGAGCGGGAGAAAAGACAGGAGGGACCCCAGGAACCAAGCTTCCTTAGAAACCTGAACTACTCCACCCAAGCCTCCCCTCCTGCACCCACGCTCTCTGGCAACTGGAGAGGCTATTTTCTGCTTTTTACAAGAGGTGTTGCCAGGAAAAAAAAAAAAAAGATTAAAAAAAAGCTGATGCTAAAATCAAGGAAGAAACAGCAGAAGGGTCAGGGGCAACAGTCAAGGCAGAAGCAGCTGCCGCGCCGGCCCAGCAGCAGCAATCACGGTCCCAGCGGCGCAGCCGCCGCGGTGACAGCCCAGTGGCAACAGCTGCGGGGAGGCCCGGCTTCCTCCCCACGCCTGCCCGCACCAGGGCTCCGAGTGGGGAGTCCCTATCGCTCCCATCTTCTGAGCAAGCAAATTCTTCTCATTCCTTCACTCGCGCCTTCTCCGCGTCAGCTGACCGGCTGCTCCCTCCCTTGCTTTGGGGATTGGCGAAACTGTCCGCCCCCACCCCCACCGGGAGGCTCGCACACGACACCGGCTTGTTCCGGTAGGTGTGCCTGCGGCTGCCGAGGAGTCCCAGCCAGCCGGACCCCGGCCTCTCGGCCGCAGCGCTCTGTTGGCGCATCAAACCCCAGAGCATTCTGTTGGTGAGATTGCCAGCGACTAAACAGGACCTTGATTTTCCAAGTTGATGGGGACAAACCTAGGCATAACTCGAAAGGGTGGCCAGCTCCAAGGCGTTGAAAGAAGATGAACAAATTAGGCAATTTCAGTATTATTAGAGACAGCATTATGACCCTTTTTGTCGTAAAGGGAACATAAATGTAGCTACAGACTGAATGAAGTTATAGGCCATCAAAGGGCAGGAGAGAAAAGGGAAAAGATAATAGGCACTGTCCATTTGAGCCCGTTACACTTACTGTTTCAAATCTATTCAGTGTTGGTGGCAAATGCATAGTTTACCGGCAATAATAAATGAGGAAAGGAGTAGGATAAATATTACGGAATACTGCAGTGTATTTAGAATAGTGACAGTTGCTGTTTATTTGCTTTTCATTTATGAAAATTACATGGGGCAAGGTTATATGTGAGACACACATCTTTATATATTATTTTTTCTCATATTTTTGGAAGTCAGGGTGAGTAGAAGCATCCACCTTTATTTTCCTTATTTAGATAAGCAAAAATCAATAAACCTTATTTAAAAGTATGGATCTCTTTCTATTAAATATTTAGGCAAAACAAATTGTACATTTTTTTGGCATTTATAGCCATCTTGTTTACCATCATTAAGCCTATCTCATATGATCTTTAAATTCTTCCCAAAAGTTTATAATATTTCACATACATGAACTTTATCTCTGTCATGAAATTACGTATATCTTTATATGCTTGCACATTTAACCATTTTAGGCATATTATTCATTTGCTGGAGAATTAAACAGATTTATTTTGTGGCTTTTGTCTCTTGTTTATAAGTTTCCTAAGGGCAAAATTGGATATTTTTCCATAGTCTGGAAACTACCAGACTCACAATGAGCCTTAAGGAGGTGCAATTTTAGTTGGACTGAATACATAAGCCAAACTTCAAAATTTCAGTTTGTACACATGTGGTAATTGTTTTCAACTAAAAAGGGAAATGAAATTTTTTGGGGTAAAAGAGCTTAGTGCCTTAAATTTGAAGAGATAATTATTTGATGTGGTGACAAAAGAACATAGAAAAAGTAATTATTTTGAAATTGTAAGATGCATTACATTTTATTTTTTGGTTATTTTAAATGGAATGGAATATTTACAATTAAGATTGTATTTGTCACATAAATGAATATGATCAAGTTATTAATTTATCTTAGAAAAATAATTATACTATATTTAGGTTAATTATTTTACATAAATTTAAACAACACTTTGAAACATTTTACAAAAATTTGAAAAGAATTTTCTTAGAATTAAGAGATTTTTTTCTATCAGATCACTTTAATACTTTTTCCAATGCAAAATTAAAGGAATTTTTAGAAAATGATATGTGAGTTTAAAAACTTACATTTCATTAAGAATATTCTTTCAAAAAAGAAAGAAAGATAAAACATTTGCATTTCTGGGTCAAGATGGGTAAATAGAATTTTTGTGTCTCTGATTTCATTTAGACATTTTGTATTTTTAGACTGTGATTTTTGGATTTTGATGTATTTTTTTGAGTTTTCACTAAATGGATACATGAGGTTTTGTTCCTTCTTGGCTCTTTTCATTAGAGAAAAATCAAAGATTTATTCACTCATGGATTGATCATAATTTGTTATCTTATTAATCCACTATAATCTTTTCTGGACACAGTGATATTGCATGAAATTCATATTACAGTGTTTTATAAAATAATATAAAATGAAAAGCTGATTTCACATGCTAGAAACAAACTTTTGCACCACACAGTTTAAAAATATTCATCATTTAAAGTGTGGGCTAAAATTGTATTTTATTTCTTTATAGTCAAACAAAAGCTCTCTGAATGAAGATTCAGAAAGAGATTTCTCTGGCTTTGTCTAAATTCAAAGTGCCCTCTACTGTCAAAAAAGTGTACTGCTCAGAAAGAGAAAATGACAAGTCTGAAATCAAAATCTAGACAGCGAGAGACAGATGGAAGAAAAACTACAATAGATAATGGCACTGCTGCAGAGCCCCGGGCGATGCAGTTTGGAATGTTCCATCAGTAAATAGTTACTCTCCAACTCTTCCAAGTTAAAACTTACGTTAAAATTATTTGGAACTTTACAACTGTTGCTGAACTTCTTTTTTCTTAGCTTTGCTTTTAAACTGAAATTTTACTCTGATGTCAGTGTATGGGTTAATATAGTGATCTGAACAACGCGTGTTATACCAAGCTAAACTTTAAGGCGACACATACCTTGATGTCTTTACTCTTGAGGAATATTATTTAGAGGTCCTTTTCATACATATCTATGTTAGAACATTTTCATTTTATTATGAATTTTATGTACTTAAAAATAGAAAATATTTATCATTACTGATAATGACTTTGTAATTTATTGTTACAAAATGATGTTAAATAATCAGTTGATTCAGCATAGGAAGAGAAGTTTTTAAAAATATCATGTGCACAAATAAGAGTTGCCTATTTTATTCACTCTTTAAAAGGTGTTTAAGAGTTATGAAGACAGTCTTAAGCATGATCTGTGTGTTTAGGTATAAGCTTGTTACCATCTTTCAGTTAAATTCAATCAGCCAAAGAAAATTTTGCCGTAAGAAATTCAGACTATTCCATAATGTTAACTTGTATTTTGTAACGTCCTGCAAAGTGATTAATCTTGGAGTTTGTGATAGATACAGGTGAAAAATTTTAGAAATATTTACCGACTATGTTTTATTAGAAGAAATGGATGTTATTACAATATATTAAAACAGGTTAGAATTCTGAATGATTCGATAATTTTTATAATAAAGTCAATAGTTTGCAGTCAAATTAAAGAGATACTAACATTATTGAGGGGAAAGCTCATAATTTGTTAAGTGTCCAACATGTGTAACAGGTCTTGGTTAATTAGCTCCATGAAATATTTGATCTATTTTTCAAGCACAGTAGATTTAAATAATTTGGGGGAGGATTTTTAAAAAAATCAAGGGCTATAGCTTTTATGTGAAATAAATATAGAAGTAGCATTTTCAGTTAATCAAGCACTAGGGATTTTAGGAGTAGCTGTCATGAGGGGAAGGCCAGAGACCCAAGTACCACTTCCGGTAGAGTGCTTTCTTTCTCTGTGCCCCTTTAGCTCTTCTGGTTGACTTTAGTTGTGCCACACCCCACATGTCCGTGCTGCTTTCTGTGAGGAGGAAGGGCATTCAACTAGCACTCAACATTAATGCGTTCCTGATAGATGGTTATATCTAGCAGAGGCCTTCTTGTGCTAACAAAGAAACAAATGAACAACTAAACAAATGCATATACAAAGGAAAGAGAGAGGCAAAACTTATCCCAGAGTAATGGTTTTCAAGTGTGGCAATTAGGGGGCAATTTGGAGGAGGAAGAGCTTTTTGGGTAAAATCACATTACATGCCGTCAAAGTTAAGGGTTGCCTCTACTGACACAAACAGCAGGCCAGTCTTCGCAATTGTTTGAAAAATCCAGCACGTCTAGTGCATCTAAATATTTCCCTTAGCTATTTTCAGTACTTTAGGGCAAATCTATTAACAAAAATATGCACCTGAACCTAATTTCTGTGGAATCGTCAGTTCTCTTGATCAGTGCTCAGTTATTTTCTACTCTTTGAAAAAGAAATTGCATTTGTAATATTAATCCTAAATTCCATAAAAATGTTCCCACATTTTTTAAAAAGTCTAATGCTATGGTATATTAAATGGCCAACTAAATGCATTATACTTATGTTTCCTTTGCTTTTTAGAATCAACTCTTCTCTTCTGAATTCAATTTAAGATAATCTAATTTCTAATTAATCTAATCGAATCTATCTAATAATAGACCCTTGTTCTTGGGCATAAGAACTCTTTCTCATTATAAGTCTCTTTAGGAAAACTTTAAATCAAAGGGATTGATGTCCTCTAGCCAATAATGTGCAAAGGTAGGCCCTTGGGACTCTTTCTTCTGGGAATATGAATTTTGAATTAAATGTTAAAAAGGTTAAAAACAAACATTGACTCCCTGAATAGATTGCTTTTTACTTCCTATTATTTAAAACATGGAAGCTGCTTTCTCTTACTGATTGTGCTCGTCCAACTCTCAGAATTTCTTTGAGTTGTACAATATCTTTCTGGTAAACTTCATTTCTACTTAAGCTAGCTGGTCAGTTGTTTGCAATCACATAAGTCTAACTGACATAATGCATGTCTTTCTCAATGAACAACTTGGAGAGTCATCGGTGATATTTATAGAAAGTTCATAATTTTTCACTTCAAAACATGGTAGCTTGGTTGAGTTGAGTCCTTGGCCAAAGCCACATAATATGCTTGTGCCAGAGAATGGGACATAGTCCCAAGCCTCTTGATGGCCAGAGCATTATATCTGCATGATTTTATATATAGCTTTATTGACATAAATTCTTGTCTTCTTCATTCTTGCAATTGAATATTGTAAAAATTGATTTAGATTAAAAATGTATGTAATGGAGATAAAGTAATTTTGGGAAATGAAAAATAGTGTGAGATATTTGTAGTGTATGCAGGTATCAAATGTTATATGGTTTAGTGTAAGGAATATCTTTCCTAGAGGAAGTGAAATTTAGTGTTTTTAAATATTGTAGGGAGCATGTGTGGATTCTGTATGTTTATGAATCTGCATAAATAACAATTTATTTACAACTTGAAAGGATGCACAACGAAATCATCTTTTTCTTATGAGAATTGTTGCAGATAGAAGAAATTATGAATTGTGGGAAATTGCCATTCTTGAAAACATCAGCAGTAAAAAAGCATGGCACAAGCATTCAATAAAGGGATTATTGTAGATTTCCTTCATTCCTGAAAACCAACAGAAAAATCTCTAGGGAGAGATCATTAAATCTTCTTCCTCAGTGTTAACTTGGACAACAGCTCGGGAGACATCTCTGAGGGTTCAAGGCACTTGTTAGAAGCATGTTTAAGAATCTCTCACTGTTTTTCAAAAAACACTTCTGCAGAAAACAACTGGATAGTTACCAAGCATTTCTGGAGACCATGTGTAACTGAAGAGATTCAGTTCATTAGAAATATGATAAATTATAAATGGTAAAGGCTGAAAAAGGGTAAGTTGTAGGGGAAAATATAAATTAAATATGAGAAATATAATGTAACTATCAGAAATCACTTGGTGTATATTACTTTATTACATTTTATATTATATTTTTTGAGATAAAGCAATTTAGCACAATATTATTTTATACCTCACTTATTTTATGGGGGAAAAAGCAAAGAAAAAATTTGAAAATAAAAATACCTGAAGTATGTTTATTCTTACTGCTATTTTCCATTTAACATTATTATTTGAACCTTCTGATATTCATAACATAACCTGTATTTATGAATCCTTTATCAACTATAATTAATTCCCATTACTTTTTTCTTCCAGGAGGAATTATTACCAAAACCATGATTTTTCTCACAAACCTTTATCTTTCCTTGACCCAGCATTTTATATTTTTTTCAATGGATTCCAAATAATAAATATAATGTTTTTAATTTTTGTACAGATTTAGATTTAGTATTTTTATTATCAGAGTTTCCTTTGCTTCTTTTATAGGTTCTCCTTCAAAATTGGCTGGTACTTTGTTTTGATTGATAAATTTGCTTGACTTCCTCAAAAATGAAGTTTAGTGATTACCCTCAGATAACCCGCGCATTAGGAGATTAAAATAGGATTAAAGCTTAGATCTCGAGACTCACAGTCTGGCAACTTTTATTTACTCACTTATTCACTCCCTCATTTATTTAGTTTCCAACAAGTGTACGTATATACATATATTTTTTTAGAGATAGGATCTCACTGTCACCCAGGCTGGAGTGCACTGACGTGATCATAGCTCACTATAACCTCAAGCTCCTGGGCTCAAGCAATCCTCCTGCCTAAGCCTCCCAAGTAGCTAGGACTTCAGCAGTTGTGTATTGAGTACCTACTTATATCGAATATTCTTCCAGGCACTGAGCATTACTGTTTTCTGCCTAGAACAGCTTTCTCCTGCCCAGGGGTAAGACAGACAAGGCTATTAGAGAGCTTTGCTCCCAAGACCACTGCCTCAGGGGATTACTGGAGGCTGCACCTTCAGACAACCATTTTACGGTTGTGTGCTACTTGCTTGTGTGCTTTGAAATTGATGCTGCATATGGTTCCATAACATCTAGGACTAACTTTGCTCCAACCATTTTTACACACCCATACCTAGCTCTCAGAAACCTAGGTGTGTGGCCACTCCTACTCTCTCTGCTATAGCTGATTCACCACCACACAAACCCTAGCTTGTCTGGAAAAAGAGTTGTTTCTCTAGAGACAGATCACACATAAAACTGTAATTCTGAATGTCAGGAAATGCCTACTTCATATTTATTTACTTTTTAAAAAAAATTTCTCCATTTTTCTACTTTAATAGCCTAAATTTTCATCCAGTTATCTTTTCATTTTCTTTTTTCTAATCCCTTCTTCTACTGACCTCTACCATTTATTATATCATCTATATGTGACATTGGGCAAATCCCTGAACCTCAGTGAGTCTGATTTTGTTACCTAGGTAAGTAAAAATAACCTTTTCTTAAAGAACTGCGGTGATTAAGTAATGTATTTAAAAATGCTTCACTCAATCCCTTTTACATTGTGACATGATTGGTGAGTGCCTTGTAAACATCAGTCTCCCCGGGATTTGTGGATAAAACCTGTGGACAAATTTCAAACTCATTTGAGGTTTTTACAATGCAATCAAGAGTTCATTCTATATAGAGAACTTGCTCTATTCTGCTACATTATTGTGTTATAACTCACTTCTTGGGTGTTCCTATGGTGTTTGTCATTATTGTTGTTCTGATCTTTAATTGGCCACTTTGTCACATCTTGAAAACATCAGTAACCAAGCAACAAGTTGGCTGTTTATTTTCTCTAACTTAAACTTCTAAATTAGAAGGCCCTAGAGCTCCGTAGTCTCAATTTATAATCACTTGCTAGAAAAATCACTTATCTTTTGCTCTAAATTCTATGTGCTGATAATTTCCAAATTTATATCTCCCACCTGATCTATTTCCTAAATGTTAAACTCATAGATCCAATTGCCTATGTGATATCTCCAATTGGATGTCTAATAAGCACCCCAAACTTGTATGTCTAAATCTAAATTCTTCATACTTCCCCTAAATCTTTTCCCTCTAAAGTTTCTTTGGCCTAATTATGTAGGCCTAGCACCTTGGACCAATTCTTAGATTTTTTTTTCCTCATACTTCAATCTAATTGATAAGTAAATCTTGTCAACTGAAACTTCAAATGCATCCCAAGCCAACCACTCCAGTGCTACAAGCCTCAGCCTCTCCAGTGCTCCGGGCTGGTTTGCTAGCGTTCACCCCGGCTCCTCTGCAGTCTCTCTTCCTACAGTGACCAGAGTGATATACTACTTAAAAATGTAAAATTAATTGTAAATTAAATCATGCCCCTCCCCTATGTAAAACCTTCCAAAAGCTTCATCTTGCACTTGAAATGAGTCCTTGTGAGGACTTGAAAGGTTCTACCTACTGAACAGATAATCCACCTTAAAGAGAAAAGTCTCTGGCTACTTCTCTTATTTATGACCACTTTTCCACTTTTTTTTGCCATTTGTTTTCCATCCTTTAATAAAAACATTTTTTCCTGATTATAAACATGGTACACACTTATCATAAACTATTGGATTTATGCAGAAAAATATAAAATACCACTACACAGAAGAAATAACTGTTGGTATACCTGATAGCCTTCCTCTCATCTCTCTGTGCCTGTATACATGAGTAGCCTAGACACATAACTTAACATTTTTTTTTAAAGAGACAGGGGTTTGCTCTGTCATCCAGGCTGAAGTGCCATAGTGGAGTCATATTTCACTGCAGCCTCTAACTCTTGGACTCAAGCAATCCTCCTGCCTCAGCCTCCTGAATAGCTAATACTATGGGCATCTGCCACAATGCCTGGCTAATCTGAAAACTTTTTGTAGAAACTGGGTCTCATGCAACTCAACATTGATAGACTCTGTTATGCTTACTGATCTGAAACCTATGTTTTGTGCAACAGTATAGCATGGATAACTTTCCGTAAATCTACATAATGATCTCTATAAGATCTCACCAAATTCAAGCTCTAGTTGCACCTGATAAATAGAACATCTCCATTATTGTGAATGCTTTGCAAACAGCAGTGTTCAAAGGGTCCTCTGCTGGTTGAGAAACTGAGTGTGTCCAAGCAGGCCCGCAACATGCTGCTGGACTCTCAGACATGTTTGGGAAGTTGGGGACTGGGGGACAGAGGGCTTAGCAAGCCAAGCGACAGCCACTTTTTGTAGTGCTAGTCTTTGTCAAGTTTTAGTTTCATTTTTTATACTCTTTAAGAGGTCATGTTTTCACGTGCCTTCTGGACCCCGCAGAGTGTATAGAAAGTCCAGCAATAGCAGAGACCTGCATCCTGAACCACTTTTCCA
>CAUYSK010059082.1:0-13298 GCA_963575035.1 Avahi laniger | reverse complement strand
AACACAAAATATACTGTATTACATACATAATATGTATTATACAATATACAAATATACAGAAAGTGCTAGAATAATCAGAAAGCATTCCTACCTTTTCACTTTCCCTCTTGTAACGAGGAATATTAAGCAGGACAGATGTTTAGTAGTTTGGTCCGTTTTCTGTTTTATTTTTCGGAGTGTGGTAGAGGCAAGGGACAGATGAAATAATTGATGCGAAAAGTCAACTTGGGAGGAAAAGCACCTGCGACACACAACGTACTGTCCTTAGGGCTTGCTTCTGGGCCAGCTTCTCCCAAAGTTTCTCCCACAAGAAACTGAAGGTGCGTTTCGACCCCATTCCTCTGCCGCCTCCTTTACGGGGGCAGGAGTAGGCAAAGAGGAGGAAGGGGTCTGCCAAGAGTGAACATGTTGGCTTGGGGGTTTACCGGGGACAGGAAACTTACAGGGATCCTCTAGCACACAGGCTTTCTGGAGTCTGATCGGATAATGACCCAGGGCCGAGCAGCGAATGGTTTGCGAGTGTGCTTTCGATCTCTCGCACCTGCAGAGCAGGCTCCGAAGTGGGCGGTTTGCGGCGAGCTAAGGGGGAGGTTGGGATAGTTACAAACGGTTCATCCCAAGCCGGGCTGCCGGCTTGCCTTGCACGATAAAACGGGTCACTGGTGGGGGCTGCGGTAGGGGGTACGGGAAGATTTCCACCTTGCAAAGCTGAGAACAAGTGAGGACTGAGTTCCCTCAGCCCTGATTTCCAGCTCTTTCTAGAGGAAAGGAGGGAAAACGTGAAGGTCTCTTCTTTCTTAAAGAAGAGGTGAGGCTTCGCAGAGTTATTTCTGAATTTTTGATCCGAAACATGAAGAAAGGAAACTGCAGTGTCCCCAACAAGACTTCTTGCTTCCTCACTCAGTTCTTGCTCATTGAGGGACCCGGGGACACAGAAGCCATAGAAGTGGAAGACCAAGCTTTTACGACGTAGAATGGAGGCCGGCAGGAGATGGAGTGCTGCGGCTTCGAATCCAGGGCTAAGAGGATGGGGAGAGGGAAGGGATGCTCGACTCTGCCTGAGCCGGCTCACCTGGTGCCGCTGGAGACATCTGCAGCACCTCCCGGCCCGGCGACCTCTCCTGGGAAGCCCACCGCAGCCTGCGAGGTTTGAATTTATGCCCACGTCCCCTTGTTTTTTTCTGCCTTCAGCACCTCACGTCAACCTTTCCTCTCCCAGGTACGGTCATGTCCACGCTGAGGAGCCTCGAATGCTCTTTTAAAATTCTTGCCTGGTGAGGGTTCTTGCGGCCCTGGCTCCCCAAGGTGGTAAGAGGCAGATCAAGCAACCAGAAGGAAATGGTTGAGAATGACACATCCCAGGAAACCCTCACGAACTCCGCTTTTGGCACGACACACAGCACTCCTCAAAGATTTCACAATAGCGTCTGTCTTAAGCAACATAGTTTCCTTGAAAGTCACATAAGATGGGACTTTCGGGTCCATTTTACAGATGCCAAAATTGAGGAACTGCAAGGTGAAGTAACTCACCAAAGCCACACAGGTAGTAAACAAAGACTCACATCCTGGCCGTGCCCTAGACTCACCTGGGGGAGGGGGTGCAGTTTTAAAACATCAGTGCCAGGACCCCACCCAGACCAACGGAAGAAGAAACCATCAGGGCTAGTCCCAGCATCGACATGTTTCGAAACTCGCCCAGGTAGTCATAACAGGCAGCCGGGGCTGAGAACCACCTGTCTGCAGTCCCAACCTTCGTGCCTGCGGGTCGCAAACTCGAAAGAGCATCGGAATCACCTGGAGCGCTCGTGCAAGCACAAGTAATGCCTGCCGCCCGGGCCCCTGAGCTCCCGATTCAGGAGGTCTGGGACGCGGATTTCTAGTACGTTCCAGGCCACACTGCTACTGCAGGTCCATGCAGTGCAATCTGAGAACCACCGCTTTCTACAATAGTAGAAAATGGAACCCGGGAGACCAAATTTCCTGGTTCACAGTTTTCCTTCTGCTGGCAACGCTGTCTCGTCCTGAATCGGAGATACGCTTCTGGGGTGTGCTGTTCAACCTCTACCAGAAACAGGGAAAGCCAGGAGAGGCTGGGGTCTTTTTTTTTTTTTCCTTCTTTTGTTTCTTTCCTTTTAAAAAATCATCCACCACTTAAGAGACTGCACCCAAACATGGGCCGCCTGCTCCTCCACCAGCGAGCGGCCCGAACCCTCAGCCTGCAATGCAGGTCTTCCTAAACGCTGAATGTCTGCGGTTCCACCAGCCGCCGCAGCCAGGGCTCAGGCAATGCCGATATTGACAAAGGTTTAACGTGATTAATCGGGTTACGAAGATCAGGCTGCAGAGCTGCTTTCATAAAAGACCTTCGCTTCCTTCTCCAGGGCTCAAGTCCCTGGGCCTCGCTCCTCCCCCACCCCTTCCCAGGCTTGGGGACGTTTTTTTTTTCCTCTTTGCTGCTGTTGCTGTTTAATGACCCATTAGATTAGTTAGAGTAGTCTGGAGGGGTGGGGGAGCTTTCGAACAAGAGCAAGGATCATTAGGTTGACACTGTTAGCGTTCATTTATCCAACAAATGCTTATTAGGCACCTACTGCATGCCAGACCCTATGGGACACAGTGCATTGGGGATATAGTGGTTAATAAAACAGTCAAATTATCCTGTTCTCGTGGCATTCTAGGGGTGGGGTTGGGGGAACAGGCAATGAACAAAATAAATACTTAAAGTAGGTAGTGTGCACACAGTGCCAAGTTCTAGGGAGGAAAACAGGGAAGGAAGAGGTGGAGCTCTGGGGAAGGAGGTGCAATTTTAAATAAAGGGGACAGAAAAGGCCTCCCTGAGAAAGGTCTCAAGGAGGTGGGTGGTGGGAACAGGGTGAAAAGGATTAGCAGGACCCCTTTGAGAACATTCTAGAACATTGAGCCCTGAGATTGCATCATCCTCACCAAAATCACACTGACTAGTGTTTGCTGAGCACCTGCTATGTGCCAGGCTCTGCTCCAAGCAAAGACTATGTATTGATTTGTTACATTCTTCACTCAACCCAATAAACCAGGTATTTTTGTTATCCTCATTTTCCAGATGAGGAAACGGAGATGCAGGGGGACTTAGTGAGTTACTCAAGGTCACAGGACAGCAGAGCTGGAACCCAAATCCAGGTAGATGTTATTGTGAAGCACTATTGAATCTAGAAGTAATTTTTTAAAAAAAAATTGAAGTCCTATACAATAATAAACAGCTAACGTTCACAGAGTTTGCCGTGAACTGAGCACCGTTCCAAGTGCTTCCTATGTATGTTAACTCACGTAATCCTCACGGAAACTCTATGAGAGAGGTGCTATTATTGTTCTCATCGTACAGGCGAGTGAACCGAGGCCAGAGAGGCTGAGCAAGTTGCCCAGGGTCACAGGCTGGCAAATCCCACAACTGGAATCCCAGGCCAGGTGGCTTGGAGAGAGCAGCTGTGCTTCTAAGGACTTGCATACCGCCCCCTGCTGGTCAGTGCGTGCAGTCCTCTCCTGGAAACTTCTAGCTTTGGATCCAAGCTGGAAGGAGCTGGAGACTAGGGAATCGATTTTTGCAGAGATTTATATATTAAAAAAAAACACTTTCAAGTTGCTTTATCTTCACGAAAATCCCAAATAGTAAGTAAAGTAGTGACTGATGGTTATTCCATTTTATAGAGCAGAAGAAAGAGCCCCTGAGAGGTTTGTTTTCTTGCTATAAAAATTCAATATTTGACTTTGGTGTCAAAAAGATCTGGATTGGAGTCCCTGGATCTACCCTTTGCTAACAGTATAAAGCTGGGCAATGAAGTCTCCCTGTCTTCTACAGCCTCAGTGTCCTTGTCTGCAAAATGGGGACAATAATACTGTCTCCTTCCCGAGGCTTTGTGGGGGTTAAAGGGATCCCTTGTGCCACACAGAGAGCAGGGCCTGGCCGGCAGCGACTGCCTCGTGACTCCGTGGGCCCAATTCATTGTCTCCCCGGACTGAAACTGCAGCTCTAGATACAACAAAGTAGCACAGCTGGGACTTGAACCCAAATGGATTAGGCTCTTAGCTCAGTTCTCTTTCTGGCAAGAGGGCGAAGGGATGCTGGAAGCAGGTGGGGAGCCCCCCAGGGCATCAGAGACCACCCTGCTGCAGAAACCTGGGGCTGCCCTCGTAGTCAGTGTTAACCAGCAATGACGGCCCCGCGGTGGCCCATTGGGATAAAGACTCCCGTCCCAGACCTCCTGCCATGACAACCAGAGAGACACTTGTCAGCTCTGGAGTCTTCTCAATCGCAGGGCCTTGGGGGACCTTACGGGGCCTCTCTGGCCACCTGAGGACGCCCACTTCCAGCCTCTGTAGCATTTTACCCTCGGAGCATGTGTGGGACCAAGAGGAGCCTTTCTGCTTCCACCAGGCTATTCCCAGAGGCAACGTCAGTGCAAGGGTTGGAAACCCGGACCCTGGGGAGTGGACAGAGGCAGCGTGGCGTCGCGTGGCTGACTCGGGACGGGAGCAGGGTCTCTCCACGTAGAGGCAGGAGAACTACCGGGAACCACTCCCGAATACACACGCGCACTCACACATTGTCACGCACACATGATCACACGGTACCCCCCACATCCACATCCCCCCAAACACACACACTCATCACTCTCTCACATACCAACCCCCCCCCACACACACACACAACACAGAGGGTCAATTCAGCAGAACGTGGGGGAGACGTAAACATCTATCTACCCAGCCGCCCCCCACCCCAGGGTCCTGCTAAAAACAAATTCTATTACACGAAGCACATCACGCATCATCTTATTTCATGCTCGACATCATGTAATGAATACTATCATCGTCCCCATTTTACAGAGGAAGAAATGGAGGCTCAGAGAGGCACACTCACTTTGGCAAAGGCCACACAGCCAATGGGTAGCAGAGTCAGAATGAAAACCCAGGTCCAACCGGCTTCAGACCCCAGTGACTGGACCACTGCTCTCTTCTGCCCCCCTCTGCACGCCCATGGCATCTGCCGTCACGAGTGGACACACAACATTTATTGAGCAAATAATCAAAAGCGAAACAGTGAGGCATCTACCTGCATCTCCCAGATGACTGTTACATCTCTATTAAAATGAGTCTCCGTGGTCTGAAAGAATCCCAGCCGGCCAGGGCCAGGGAAGAGCTCAGAAATTACACTGGGTTACTGGAGGGAAACTAATATAATTTGAGAAAATGGATAAAAATGGAGGATTCATGCCTTGGAGTGCAGCAACAATTAGAAACAAGGGATTAGATGGACAGCTTGCAATGCGGATGGATCTTAAAACACTTAGTGTTGGGTGGAAAAGAAGTGAGAAACTGTGAGATTTATAAACAAAAATTACATGTTTTGAAGGTACATATACAAACAAAAGAAATGATGATTGTGTACCAGGAAATGAAAACGAAGAATAACTTGACTCTAAGCCCCTTACCCCAAAACATACATTCTGCTAATTTACAAGAATCCTCCGTGGATAACTGAGAGGCTACTGATGATGTCAACTCCTGTCGTGTTATAATCAAAAGCAAAGTTCCCCTCCTGGTCGCCAACATGTGTGTGCACCATTTATTTTGCCCTTGAGATCTTTCACCAAAGCACTTGTCAATTGTTCAGAAGAGGATGGATGCCCAGACCCCTCTGCAGTTAATGGCCAAGGCTGCCTCAGCCAGAGAGACCCTTCCAGGGGAAAAAAAGAAAAATCCACAGAATCAGCAGCAGGTCCCGTCTGAAAGGCGAGCTTGGGGCATGATCCATCTGAGCGGAGTCCCCTGTTCCCCTCCAGGGCCCTGGACCCTGCTCTGGAAGGCTGTCCTGGCCTGCTTTTTTCCTTTGGCGTATTCCCACTTGCTACAGATCCCCTTCCGGACTGGTCTGGCCGGCTCTGGGAACAACGGGGAGGTCTCTAACAATCACCGAGGAAGCTGCAGATGCCAGCAGCTCAAACCTTCCATCGTGTCCAACAGCCTTTCCCACAAGCCCCCGACCTCCCAACCTTCGGGAGAAAGACTTGCTCAGACTCCCCAGCTCGCCACTTCCAGGGGCTCCATTGCCTTCACCAAGTTACAATATCCTGCTTCAAGCTGATAGATTCATCCAACCACTGCTCATGGGAGAAAAAACCTCGGAGCTGCTACCTTTCCTTCTGGGGAGAGGGGAACCGTGTTCTCAGCCCACGTGGATTGAGGCTTTGCAGATCTCCCTGGAAGGCCCTTCGCTCAGCACACGCTACTCGTCTTGCCTCGTAACCCCCTGGCCCCTGGGCACAGCCAAGGCCCCTCTCCCTGTTCCCAGGATCGCACCTGCTGAGCCACTGCCAGGAACAGGTCCCGTCCCCGCATCCCGGGAACCCCTTCAGTTCCAGGAAACCGGGACGGTTGGTCACCCGACTCGGAGGCCTCCCACATGGGGTTTCAGGGACTCACAAATGCATTTTGTGCACAAGTCATTTCTGTGCATCTTAAAGATGCAAAATGAGGAAAGGCAGAGGAGTCAGGAGAGGAGGAAGACAGACAGGGAGAGCGAAGGAAAGGGGAGAGGCCGGGGCAGGGCAGAGAGACGGGGAGAGGGAAGGAAGGGGAGACAAAAGGCCACAAAATTCAGGCAGGGAAAAGAAGAGAGAGCGCCAGAGACTTAGAAACTGAACACCACAGTGACAGAGGAAGAAAACCACCAGGCAGCTGGGGAGAGAAAGAGGAAAGGAGGCAGGAGGAAGGATACGGAACGGAACAGACCACACAGATGCTTTCCGGCAGCACCTTGCGGGAAAAGCCTCCCCACGACCTCGGAGAAACCGTCTCTCCTCTCCGCAGCCCCAGAACGCTGCCCCCATCAGCGGCTGGCACCAAAACCTGCTTACGTAACGTATTCTCTGCTGAAAGCTGCTTCCATTCACAAGTTGCTGCTTGTCATTGTGTAGGTGCATTAAAGAGGGGGGAAAAAGGAAAGGAAGAAAGGAAAAAGAGTGAAAGAAACAGCAGCTGAATGAACTCGCTCAGATTATATTGAGAGATGGGGAGAGATTTCCCGCCCCCCTCTCTCTCTAAATAAATCCTTCACAAACCAAACATCATTATGGTGCTGTCAGATGAGTTTCCTCTTGTTGATTAATTGCTGGGGGGGGATGGCAAAAAATAACCCCCCGCTTCCTGAGGCATGTTATTTTGTGCTCACTGGCTGGATTACTGAGCCAGAGTCTGACAGAGCTCCATTGCAATGGGATTTAAGTGTGCATGATATCATTAAAACTAATGACAGCAAGACAATTACTTCGAGGAAACCGCGGTGACATTGTGTTCAGCAGCCTGGTGCCTCAGCCCTGCCGCTTTCCCCGCTGCTCCGGCCCAAATGGGGGGCAGAGTTGTGCTAAAAAGAAGCAGCTTTGTCCCCTCAAACCCCAGAGGTCTAGCCAGGCTGCAGGGCTGATTCTTGCTGCTTTGCCACTGAGCCGTCTGAGAACCTAAATCCCAGGGTTCTGCCTAGAGAAGCCCCTGGAGTTGTCTGAGGTTAGCAGGGAATGGGGACAACGTGTTCCACCCAGCTCGTGCTCCTGTGGGATTCGGGAGCAGAAAGGAAATGGTTGGAGCCTGGTCTTGCCCTGCTCAGCCCCTTGGGGGAAGATAGAGGCGCCATAGCAAAACATCCGAGGCTTACGACACACCTAGAACTGTTATAATGAACGCCTGCAAAAGCGTTTCAAGTTTCCAAAAAAAGTGCGGTCCTTGCACTAGATTTCTGGTGCAGCAAGTCTGGGTGCAACCCAAGAATTCGCCTTTCTACCAAGTTCCCGGGTAATGCTTTTATGGCTGCTGTGGAGGAACACACTATGAGAATCGCTGAGGTGGAGGAACCACCCTAATCTGACTCCTTTGGGCACAGAGAGCTTTTTACCCCCAACAGAATGGGAATCCAGCAACGTTTGTCTTTCTCTGCACTCCACTCCTTTTACCTGCAAACCTGGTCTATGCAAACTCCACTCCCCGCTCCCAAAAACCAAGCCTGCCTCGTTCTTCGGAAAGAATCTTACAACTTCTCATTAAAGTGTAAATGATTAATAAGGCTGGATGCATTAGCCAGCCCCAAAGCATCTGCCCTTTAACCAAGAGCAAAGCCTTAAGACAGAATGAAACTTTGATGATGGAATTTCAGATATTAGGGAACTGCGTGTTTTAGGGTGACTAAGGAGCCCTCCTCCAAAAGATCACATTTTGTAGGTAGCCACTTACTTCATGTAAGTTCCAAAAGGGGCTGTGTCTTTGCTGCCCTTTTATTCCCAGTGCCCACCATGGCACCAGGAACGATGCGTGGATGAATAGGAACGAAAGCTCCGACGGGAGCAGGGGCCTGTCCTTTGCCTGGAACAGATCCGAGACGACAGCCAAGTCCTCCCTAATCCTCACCAATGACTCATCATAATCAACAGATACTAACTGAGCACCTACTGCATGCAGGCCTTGGCTGGACCACGGGCCAGAGGCACCTCCCCAAACTGACATGTTCACTAGTCAATCAACTGAGGCTGTGTTCATTCATTCATTCATTCATTCATTCATTCAGTAAGTCATTGCTGAGCACCTGCTGTGTGCTGGCTGGTACGCCCAAAACAGGGACAGCACAGCCTCGGTCCTTAAGGAGGTCACCTTGTAGCACTTTAGAACCCCTACAAAGGAGCTCTGTGGCAGGGAAATCACTTCCCAGGGAAGGAAGGGAAAGCTCATGTTTCCTAGAGAAAATACACAGCTCATAGGCTGGGATGATTCAGCAAAAAGCCTCCCAGGCATTTGGAGAAACAAAAGACTAGAGAAGTCAGTAGGGCTTCTCCTCCTAGACCTCTCCCACCGGGACCTGCCCACCACGCTCATGACTGCCCCATTAGCTGCTTGGAGCCTCACAAGCCTGAGGGAAAGGGAGTCATTATGTCCATTTCACGGATGAAATAACTGAGGTCCAGGGTCCAGCAGAAACTGCATCAGGACCACAGTAGGAAATAAGTGGGGCTGGAAGGCTCCTGTCTCCAAGCCTTGTCCTCTCTCTCCTGGTCACGCAGCTACACAACTGGTCCAAAGACTTCACCTTCCTCTACCTCATCTTGTTTGAGTCAGGGGTGATTTTGCTGCTACCATCACCATCGTCACCGCCGTCACTAAGATTCTTTGAACACTTACCCCTTGCCAGGCTCAGTACTAAGTACGTTGCAAGCGTTTACTCTTAAGATTCTCACAACTGCATTAGTATCCCCATTTTGTTGATGGGGAAATTGAGGTTCAGAGGAGTGAAGTGACACAACTAGAAAGTGCTAGAACCAGGATCTAAGTCCAGGAGATCTATTCCTAGGGCCCATGTTCATAACCACTACATCATGCTACCCTCATACATTTCATTTAAAAAACGGAGGCTCAGAGAGGTTAAAGGCCTTGCCTGAAGTCACACAGCAAGGAAGCTTTAGAGTCAGAATCTTCTCTCGGGTCTGGCTGCCCCCAGAGCCACACACTGCAGCCCGTGGCTGGTTAAGGAGGCAGACGGGGCAGGGCCCTGGAAGGAGGGGGCTCCTTCTGCAGTGCCTGCTTCTCTCTCTCGGCACATCGAGGCTCTCCATCCTGGGCGGCAGCTGAATAATTCAGACTCACCAGCTCCAGCCCACCACTGCTTGGTCCCAGAATTATTTTTATCCCAGGTTACAGCCACAGCTCTTAACCGAAATAAACCATGCTGTTTTCTTCTCATCGCTTTCACATCAACTCCTGACTTAACTGCATTTCCAACCAGCCCCCCACTGGAAGTGTATAAAGAGCAGGAGACAGGTCCGTATGTCACGGTGTATTTTATTAGAAAGGCACGAAGTCTGTAGGACCCACACACAGAAGGGGGAAGAGCTAAGTGAAGGGTAATACCACATCCTGCCAATAAAGCCCCAGAGCGGCCACCCCAACGAGGACGCGCAGCCCCAGACAGGGCAGGCGGTTCGCGTGTGGAGCAGTAAGAAGGACAGAGGCGGAGCAGGCTGGGGGGACTGATCTCCTGGGCCACCCTTTCGGAATCGCAGACTCTCTGGCCACTGCCTCCCTCCTGCTAGTGAGAAAGGAAAGGTCCACGTTTGTCTCCGTGGCTCGGCTTTCTCATTCCCAGCAAGGGCTGGAGGGGGTGCTACTGAACGTCCTCCCGCTGCGCCCCAGGCTGGGTATGGGGAGTGGGGGGCAACGCCTTGGTCTTCACGATGGTGCATTTGTATGTTGCTGCCGCGATTTACTGCGTGGTCTCGGGCAAGTTGCTTTCCCTCTCTGGGCCCCCTCCCCCGAAAGGGGTTAAACTAGATCAGAGGTTCTGAACTTGGGGTGCTCAGAGGAGCATTAGGGAGGGTCCAAGGAGCCCCTGATGTTATGTGTTTGTGTGTACAGGCATCTTTTCAGAGCGGAGATTCTCAAAGGTGTCCTGGCTGCCAGCCCTGAGAAGAGTCTCTATGGGGCCCTCGAGTGCAGCAAAATCTGCATGTCTGTGCATCTGAGGCCATAAATAAGGCAGACCCCTTTCCAGTGGATGCTAGAAACCTAGCAAAGTTCTCACAAGAGACTCCCCCATCTCAATTCACCCCAAACAGGGCCTCCCCAACACACAGGATAAATTCTCAAACACAGTGCTGACCCTCCTAGAAGAGTGGGCTCCCTCTCTCTCTCTCTCTCTCTTAAACCCACACACACACCCCATAGTCAGAGCCTGGAAGGGGCCTTGGGCTCACCTAGATAGACTGACTGCTTCATTGCACAGATGGTGAAACAGGCCCAGGAAAGGGAGACAGAGCTGGGGCTAGGACCCAGGTCTCCTGATCCAAGCCCAAGTCTCTTTCCAGAAGCTTCTGTCTCCCTCTCCCTGGTGCACCACAATGCACCATTTCAAATGTGACGGGGGGAGGAGGGAGGGCAGCCTCTTGGATCTTGGCCGCTCCTAAGGAAATACAGCAGCAGGGAGATGTTTGGGAAGCGTCCACATCTGGACAACCAGTCCTAGCCACCTCGGCTGGGCTGGTGTGTACTGCATGGCTGAACTGGTAGATAAAATATTAAGATATTCTTGTACTGGATGGTGATGCTTCCCTGAGGCTCCCATGGCTCTCTTGAAACCCCCCCGCCCCGGCTTCCCCCAAACCTCCCCACAATCCAGCAGTTAAAGGGTTAACACTCAGTACAGCAGAATGTTAAGATACCCCCACTCCAGGGCCCCAGCCATTCTGATCAGTTAGTGCCAAATTTCAATATTTTAAATATCACCCATGGCCAGAGCTGTGGCTCCTTATTTGAACCAAATTTCCTCACATTCATCACTCACACTGAAAGTTCCCATGGAGGAAACTAAGGCAACTTCTTCCTCAAGGTCACCCAGGAAGGGAAGCCAAGGATTTTGAGGACCAAATCTTTGGTGCTAACCACCAGGCTACCCTCCCCCTCTGCATCATATGTCCTGCCTGAGCAGGCACATGCCCCGGGATTTCAGCGTCTCTACCTGGCTTTGGAGCCAGAGAAAATGAGTGAGTAGACCCTGCTTGCATTGCAGGCTTGCCAGTCTCTGGGACTGATGTTTTATTCCTCCCACCTCCAAGAGCAAGAGCCTACAGAGGAAATCCCTGGGGATGCAGAAGTCTGAAGTGGCCTCTGAGATAACAGCAAAGATGCTAAAAATAAGGACATTCATTTCCAGAAAGGTAGATGTAATTAAAGCAGAAAGAAAAGAGAAATCCCCTTTTGATGGGTTGCAGATTAGCAGCAAAGGCATTTCAAAATTAAATGTGAGCTTTTGGATTCGGTGTCAAGATACCTCCACTTCCCACTCACTAACAGGTTGGTGCAGTCTTACCCCATCTGGATCTCAGAAAGAGAAACTAGCGCAGGGGTATAATCTGCCCTGGAAGAGATCTGAAGCTGGAAGCTGGAACCCTTCCCCAGAATCTGAACAAGCCCTGTTCTCCTCCTTCCTTACTCCAAAATGGGCTCAAGGGTAGAGTCCCCCAAGCCAGCGCCAGGATGCACCCCCCATCCAATCACTACAGGTTACACCACCTGTGAAAATAAAACCTCATCTGCTGAGCAGGCAGCTGGCTTCTCCCTTCTCTCTGGCCTGATCACTCATTCCAAGCAAAGTGTAGCCCTTTTGTGGCTCCCAGTTCTCCCATCTCAGGAAAGCCAGAACAGCCAAGCTTGCAAAAAGCACCACAATTAAATTACTCAGCTCTCCCTGGAAGATGGCACAATCTAAGTTCTCTCCTAGGCAAACCTAGTGTGCCCAGGCAAGGGTTAACCTTCCAGCCTCAGGTGACCCATCCCATTTAGCAGGGTCAAGGTGCTCACCTGCTAGATCACAACACCCAGGGACCCTCCCTGCCAGACTGGCCAGCCCCACGAAGGGTTAAGGCACCCAGACAACTGCTGGCTACTTTCAACAGCTTCTGCTGCAAGGGAAGAGGTAAACCGGGCAGAAGCCACAATTTTGATGGCATTGCCTAAAACACGAGCACATTTTACCCCCTCTCCGGGTGCAGAGCCGAAATCTCATTTGGTTTTGGGGTGCCGCTCAGGCAATAAATGCTGCAGAATGTGGGCAAATAAACGTGGCCATTCCTCAGAACCCCTCCCCTCCCCACTCCCCTCTACCCCACGAGTTCATGCACGCACATCACCCTTGGGATTTCAGTGCCCCTGGCCCGTGTGCACGACCGGGAAGAACATCACTTACCGCGACAGCGGGGGATTGCAGGGGGAATGGCTGAGCCAAATTCTCGCCAACTCCTCCCTTCCCTGCCGGGTAGGAAGATGCTAAGTCTCAACGACTTGCGTTGAAAGCTCCGCGGAGGTGCCTGAAATAAAATTGTTCATTTGACTCTCCTACTCTTCCCAAAATAAAATCAAAATGCGAGCGCACACCGCACACACACCAACTACCCCTAAATCACGCAGGACCAAGACGGAAAGAAATACCGCTGCCAGAAGAGGAGAAAACTCGGACCAGTCAGTGAGTCAGTGGACAAGGCAGAGACAGTGGCTTCCTCGGTCTGTCCTCCACATGGATGAAGGTTTTTGCCGTGCGAGTGCCTCTGTCTCTCCCTGCCTCTCCAGTCCGCCCGGGCAACTCCAGGCTGCCGGCGGTGGACGAATCAATTGCTCTCCGGGTGCCGGATCCTGCCGCGGCTCCTGCAAAACCCCGAGTGAGCGGGGAGAGGGGCAGCAGCTTCCCAGTGCAGGGGGAAGCAAGCCTGCCTGCCACCCGTGACGTGCGTGTGCGCTGC
>CAUYSK010059080.1:0-41635 GCA_963575035.1 Avahi laniger | reverse complement strand
TCTTTCTTCCTTTTGGTGAATACCCAATAGAGGGATTGCTGGAGCAAATGGTAGGTGTACTATTAGTTCTTTGAGGAACCCCCATACTGTTTTCCATAGAGATTGTACTAATTTGCAGCCCCACCACACTGTATGAGCATTCCTTTCTCTCTGCATCCATGCCAACATCTATTGTTTTTGAACTTGTTGAAAAATGCCATGCTAAATGGGGTTATGTGATATCTCACTGTGGTTTTAATTTATTTCTTGTTGACTCTGTATTCCAGTTGCAATGTTTTGTCCAAAATTTCCTCCAAACTCCTTAAGCCTCCATTCACCACACACACCAATTCAAGGATGCTCTACTTTTCTCCCTTCTACCTAAGACATCTTCGCTTCTTTGACTCTTTTGTAGATCTGAGAAAGTGGAGCCTCTCTTTGCGGAGGAATATGTTGCTATTCTCTCTTCTCACCTCTACAAATAGCACCTTAATTTCTTCTGTTTAATTTGCATCTTCAAATATTCAGTCTCCACTATCACTCACTCCTTTATTTCGGGAACTAAGAAAGGATTTAGAACAGATAATTGAAATCTCTTTGACCTCCTTTAGACAATACCTTCAGTCTTTTCCCCACCAGAGCCTGACAATTTGCTAAAAACAAAACAAAACAAAAAAAACATTCTCACTGGTTTAAAAGGCAATTCTTTTCATTTTCCCTTGCCAACCCTCTGCTGGAATAACTAATAAGCTGCAGAATTGAGTGATGGCAGCCAGGAGGTATGACGACAGCCGGAAAATGACAAGCAGGCCTTGCTGATCCACAGGCAGAAGCATATCTGGAAGTGAGCATGTTGCAGGAATGGTAGTCTTATCTCTTAAGAGAAATTTCTCCTGTCTCTTCTAATCTCCCCCAGTGCTGGGATTATTTTTATGTACAGACTAAACCGCATTTGAGGATTATTTACTGCTTTCCATTTGGCTTTCCCTTTGGGCGGCTGGAATAATTGCTTGCTTTCTCATGTCGAGACTCTGTGAACAGGTGCCTGTATTTTGTATCCATCTCAGTGACCTTTACACTAGGATACATATTAAGATATTTTTTTTTTATTATTTTGTATGTCTTATACATTTCTTCTTCAACTGGGAATTCCTTCTCTTCTTTATCCCCAAAATAGAAGAAATAGCACATTTTGAAAACTAATTACGTAGCATGTTTGCAAAGTATGCTCTCATACTTAGTCTGATTTAAGCCTCACACCAAATTTATGGGGTCAATATTTTTACTTCCATGTTATGAATAAGGATATTGATGCAGGGAGAGGCTCAAGTCCTTGCTGGACGGTTTCTGTGCCTCGCGGTTTCTGTTCTTGGGCACTGAGTTCCTTGCTCTACATTTCTGCTTTAAACATGCTGGAGACGTAATAGGCTTTCCAGATGAGTTGCTGGGATAAGTGAACTTTCAGGTTTGTTCTAATCTGGATGTCTCTGGTTTTCTCTTGATTATAGTGCAGTAGTGTTAGGCAATCAATGTAATTGTCCTAGCTGAATGAAAGAGTAGCTGAGAGAGTAAATTACTACTTTCAGCAATTATTTTTTAATATCTTCTATTTTATTGATTGGGAAAGAAATCCCAAGATCCTCAAGGGAAAATGTGTATTTATTTGTATTTAGAGTTTAGCAGTAAAGTGCGTGGGCCAGGGACTAGTGGATGAGTTTGGGCAAGTTACTTCACCTTTCTGTGCCTTAGCTCCTAATGCATAGTATGGGACAAATAACATACCTATCCATGGGGTTTTTGTGAAGTTCAAATGCGTGTACACATGTCAACTGCTTAGAATAGTACCTAGTACATAATAAATTCTTAATAAACACCAGCTGCTATTGCATTTGGTAAAAACAGTAAAGCTGCATAAGGAAGCTGTCACTTTTGAGAATAGTATGAATTGACGTATAGCTTAAAGCAGCTTACAGTATCTGACTATTATTTGCAAAACACTTTATATGCACTATGTATATGTATACTCCTTTGTATATATAATCCTATTATATACACTCCTATATATGCATATGTGTGTATATATATATACACACCCACACACACACACACCCACACACACACACTCCTTTGACCCAAATTATCAGATAGTAACAATTATTATCACAATTTAAAAGATGAGGAGCCAGAGGTATAAGGAAGTTATTTAACTTACTTAAGCACCATTGATAAAAATTATGTAGAAGAAACTTAAACAGGTTTGTCTGAAGAGGGACAACATGTCTAACTAATACGCTAAGCCTTTGTGGTCTCAGTTGTAGATTAAGCAGTGATTAGACAAAATTGGATGCCTTTTAAATGCAATTGGGAAAGATATCTCAGAGCTACACCTGGATTCCATTTTTATTGTAATCAAACATTTTATATTACATACCTTGATAAGCCACCAGAATGATCAGCAAGATTATATTAATGAAAGTAGAGCCTTGCATCGAGTATTTACTATGAGCACCTTTACTTTCATTCTCTCATTTAGACCTCTCAGCAGAGGCTGGAGTACGTGGGGACAGTGCCACGCCCCTAACCCTGTGCTTCACCACCTTGCTCTTCATGCTGTAGACGAACTAGCAGGAAGCATGCAAAGAGCATCTTGTAAAAGAGTGTGCACAAAAACACGTTTGGAGATCTTTGTTCTTTGTTTTTCCCAGAGTAAATATCATCAATAGGAGGAAAAATATTTAAAACACATATGAGGGAGGGAAAAAAATAAAAACTACAGGAGTATCAATTACAAATGATTATTTTCAAAAATAAAATTTTGTAGCTTTTAACTAGTTTATCACAGAGATAAAGCAATACAGTTTCATGCCTCATAACAATTTAATAAATATTACTAAAATATGGCAACTGCCACCACAGCTCATTAGCAAGCTGTTTGTGTAATATAAAGTTATCCAGAATTGTTTTGGGGAGTTGGTTTGTCAATGTAATGCACACAGTAATCTCTGAAGAAAGTCAGGAACATATGGTCCATGCTCATCAGCTAACCCCAGGGGATTGCACCAGAATCTTTCTTCTTACAGCTACATGACATTGAGAGGAGAGATCCAAAGAAGATAAGGGGGAAAAAATGGATGGGAAGAGAAACATTGATTACTCAAATCGTAAAATCGTACTTGGAAGCATAAATCAGGAATCACAAAGCTAACATCTTTAAGGAATCTGTTAAAATACAAGTTGAACATTGCAGCACTGGAAATTTTCAGAATGTAAATCCTGAATCTTGGCATAGAGCTAAAATTATCATTTCAGCAACAGCAGTAAAATGCTGCATGTAGCATGCTACTGGCCAACATATTTACCAAAATCAAAATTCCTTTGAACATATTTTCAGCGTTTTATATTCTGAAGTTTACATACATATTAAACCATCTCTCTCAAAAGGAATGTGACATATTTTCTAATTTCAAGAGGCATGTCTTTTCCCAATTAAACTGGTTTGAGTAGGCAATTGTAGAGTTAACAACATCTGTCGATGATTACTTGTATAAGTAGAATTATATACTTTAAAGATTATGTTTATGTAATAATCGTCCCTGCTCCCTGTAACTGGGCAATCAGAAGGGTTTTTTTTTTTTTTTGTTTTTCTTTGGTTTTTTTTTCCCAAAAATAGGGCCACTACATTTTGGATACCTATAACAGCACAAGATAAGGTCTAGCTATTAGTTAGAGCAATACCATGATGGAGAAGTACTTTGCATTTCTTGGATGCTTTCTTAATTTAAATATTATCTCAGATGTAAATTTTTAGGACAGTTCAATAAGAGCTTATGAATTCATTGTTTTTGGTTATTTGGAAAAAATTCTAAGATATTATTTAATCGATTTTACGCTTATTTTCTTTTGCTTTAATTTTCTCTAAAATCCTTTCAGTTTCATATTATGTCACAAATCTGGATAAGCTGCAGCTCCAGCCCTCTCCCCCAAGCAGAGTCAATCTTGGGTCATTTGATGTATGTGGCTTTATGACAATTTCCTAAGTAATGCCACTGATGCAAAAAAAAAAAAAAAAACCAAACCAAAAGACATGTTTTTCAAAGCTAAAATAATAACTATGCAGTCATTTCAATTAAAATTCATGCTTTTTCAAGCAGGAGTGGGGTTAGGATATATATTATGCATATATAAAGAATATTTTCCTGTGAAAATAAATGAAAGAGAAGTAGCAGGGGGAAAGTTAAAATAACGTTACAACATATTGAGACGAGAGGCTTTTCACAGAGAAATTTAAAAGGAAACATTAGGATTGCCAAATATAAATACTTTTAAGATAGAGAGTTAATATTACATTTATTTAGACTTTTGAGGCTTGGCCAGATTCTTCTCAATGAGTCTATTTTAAGGTGAAGTCATTAAAGGCTGGCTCCCATCTCACAGATATTATTTGAAGTTGTTTATATGGAAACAGCCTGCCTCATGTGATTGCACTGTGAATCTCACCAGCTAGAAGGTGGCTCTGTGACTTGAAATTTAAATATAAAGCAAATTCAATCAGGTGCCAGGGTGCCAGCCTGCTGGACTGCCATATTGGGAGAAGGTAGAGGGGGAGGTCTGGAATTGAATGGAGATTGGAATGTGTGTAAGGGAAGACTTCAAACTTCGGGTCTGAAAGAGCACAGAGTGCCACAAGAAGCAATGTGTTGGGCTGAATAATTCATGATGCAGTACTAATTTTGACTCTTGAGAAAATTGCTTTCTCACTGTGCCAGAAGCTCAGTAATGAGACCAAAAATCAAAAAGGAAGCTAAATGGAAGAGAAAAAAACACCCTAAGTCAACATCATATCAAATTGACAACCTGTTTAAGGTTGCAAGTATTGTGAAAACATATGAATAGACATTTTAAACCTTACTGAAAACTGAGTATATTTATGCACACACTGATTTTTGAACAATAATAGGTAAATATTATATGAATATTTTCAAAAATACCTCCTTGATATGAATACAGAAACTTCTAGTAAGGAAATAAAGATTTGTGTGTCATTGGGACATGGTAAAAACAAGCTGCGTATCTTGATATAGTGTAATAGATCCGTCGTCATTTTGTACTTACAGAATCACATGGATACCAGAAATGACCTTTCAAGCTAATTAATAGAGCTGCCATAAATATGGAACTTGATAAATGTTAATATTTATTGGATTCCTAAAATCCAGATGGTCTTCTGTGTCTTTCCGTTTCCTTTGGTATATGAAATTAAAATAAAATACAACCGTAGGCATCCTATCACATGTTCATTTATTCTTTGCTTTGATGATTAGAGGGAATTATGAGTTCTTTTTAAAGAAAAGCCACTGAATGACTTTTAAGCCATTAACCAAGCTTTAAACTATCAGATTTCCACTCCGATGAAACAGCATTTAGAATTTTGGTCCTAGAAATCCTTTTCTTTAAAAAGAATTCAAACAGCTCTTCATCAGAAAAGTGCAAGGGAGAATGAAGATGTTTGAGGTGCAGTCTTTCTCCTCTCATTTTGTTTGCTTTGTTTCTGAGGGAAAATTCACATGTAGCTCCAGGGAGTAGAAGGGCCTTCTTGGCAGATAACTGCAACCCCGTAGAGGCTGAATAAGCATACACGGGACTCACACTCTCAGATAGCCAAGGCAGTCCCCCAGGACAGAGCTGGATTTCCAAAATTTACCTCTGACAAAGATGAGGATTTTTCTGCAGTGGTTTGCCCTATTGTATGGGGCTGAAGAGACACTGTTCTTCAGGACTAGCAGGAACTGATAGTTAAAATCCAGAGGGCCACAAGCAATGCAAAGTAAAATTCAACTGAGTGTGCATAGCCTTCCACTTAGTATGACATGGCATTTCATTTGCCTCACTTCATGTACATTTTGGAGACAGGGCAGTGGGCTGGCGTCAACCCTCCCTTTGAAGTGCAGTGCACTGTGCCTCTTCACTGTTTGGATCACTGTGGAGCAGGGGGCTATGGAGACAGAAGACATGGGCTTAGGTCTAGGGCCTCCTCTTACTAGTTCTTAGACCTTGGGTGAGTCATTTCCCTTTGCTTGGCTTCCATTTCCTCATCCGTAAAATGATCATTTTACTACTAATGGTAGTTTGAACCATATGAAATTGCTGAGATTTGACTGACCTATGAAAAAAACAATTTCACATGGTTCAAACTAACAAATATTCCTGAGATGTGTTCTGAGGATCGAAGAGAAGCTCGTTGTACATAAACATATGCCTGTTAAATGTGTCCTCTTCCTGCTCTAGTGACATCATCTACTGAACATTTCGTGATGACTCAATGAGATAAGATTTGAAATTACGTAGTAGCACTCAATAAAAGTCAGTTTCCTCCACTGTGATTCCAAGCATTTTCATTTCAGCCATTATTTAAAGCTTAACACTTTTATAGTGTTTTATAGCTTAGAAAGTGCTTTCACATAAATTATTTGATTTTTATAACTCAACAATAAGAAAATGGAGATTCCAAAGGAATTGTCACGTGGGCTGGATTATCCAGACAGCTAATGCAATCTTGCACATTGCTGCATATAGTATATGGTCATTGCCCAATACTGATGACTCTGAATTAATAAAACATTTAGCCTAGAAAGCAAAGTGTACATGTAGACATGTCAGGATCTAGTCTGCCAAGCAAAAACAATTCAATCAGTGGTCTTCAGATGTTTTCACCACACAACCTTATATATGATAATATATGAAACATCAAATATGTGTGGTTCTTTTCATCTATAAATTATCTATTCATGACAGAAGTAACATCCTTTATACATTATAAAACATTTATGAACAGTGAACCTTTTTAAAAATAAATATATTGTAATTCTTAATGCTTTTTTCCTGTATCCCAAAGTATTGCACAGTTATACTGTTTAAATGAAGATGTTATTAACAGAGATTCGTGGATTTCTATAGGCTCCATTGCTCAGGCCATGCTGCTCGTTACCAGGGCTAAGAAAGCTTTGATATTTGTGATCAGGTCAGGCAGCTTCTGAACGTCATGAAGCTAGAGCATGAACATGCAGCTCATAGGGAGGGCACAGGTAGGGTGACAATGAGAAAGAGCCCTATTTTGAGTCAGAGGTCTTGCCACCCAACACTGTGTACAAGGCACACGTTTTCTCAACCTCAGTTTCCTCAATGTGGGCTTACATTGAGAGTAGGAAAGAAGGAAAAAGGTTGAGCATCCTTAGTGTGAAAACCTAAAATCTCAAATGCTTCAAAATCTGAAACTTTTTGAGTGCTGACATGCTGCCACAGGTGGAAAATTCCACACCTGACCTCACGTGTTGGACCACAGTCAAAACTTTGTCTCATGCACAAAGTTATTAAAAATATTGTATAAAATCATCTTCAGGCTATGTGTATAAGGTATATATGAAAATAAATGAATTTCATGTTTAGACTTGGGCCCCATCCCCAAGATATCTCATCATGTATATGCAGATATTACAAAATCTGAGTAAGTTCTAAATCTGAAGCACTTTTGGTCCCAAGCAATTTAGATAAGGTATAGTTAACCCATATTGTATCGAAAGCACTTCCTAATCTATAATATACTATAAAATATAAAGTATTTTATTGCATTTACGTAGATTGCCTATCCCAGCATCTTGGGCACAGTAGGCAAACAGTATGGGTTTGGTGAATAAATGAGCAAAACCGTTAATTAATGAAAGAATGTATTACCTTACTATGTCACTTAGGCTGTTTCCAGAAACAGAAAACCCACCAAAATATGTTTTTAGAGCAAGGTGCTTTGTTTGTTTTCATTTCAGATAATGAGGATCTGGAGGTAAGTAACACCAGAGCTGACTAACACAGCTGCTTAAAGCCATTGCTAAGGACCTTGTTCTTTCTGTGTTCCCAGGGAGCCAGACAGAGCCAGTGGACTTTTTCTCTTTGGCTGGCTCTACTCAATTTCCAAGATGCTAGTACAGTTCCAAGAAGCTATGGACATGGCAACATCCAGAGGCATTGAAAAGGGAAGATTCTGTTCTTACAAAATTGTTTTGCTTTTTTAAAAAAGGAGGCCAAGTATTCACTGAGGCTCCCTTCTTCTTAGGCTCAGTGGCTGGTGTTATATAACAAGCCATTTTGTTCGGTCCAGGACAAGAGCAATGATGCTAATAGGGTTTATTTAGCTTATTTGAGGTTCATGCCTTAGAACTGAAGAAAAGGCCAAGCCTTCCCTGAAACCTAACGGGTTTTATAGTCAAAAAGGAAGAATAGCTGTGGCCATCAGGTTAACAGCCAATAGTGCTGCTTCACTCGGCTGTCCTGGGCTGACATTAGTCTGAGCAGATGGTCCTCTCTCCTGAGTGGTAGGACCACCCAATATGGTGAGTAAGGCAGGTGTTTGATCCTATTCCATCGTATATTTTGCATGTTCATTTTTGTTTTTATTTTTGACAAAGACCTTCATTTCACAATGACTTCTTCACATATTCTTCAGATGCTAGTCCAAAAAAATAGATCAGGAAATTTGAAATGTAGACTTTCTGTTTTCTCCAGCTAGAGCGTCATTAATCTCACTTACCTTACTGACGTTTGTGAAGTCTTGCTCATCTCCCCCTCCACCCACCACAATGGCAAATATCAGTTAAGTACTTATATCTAAAGAAATCCCTTATTAATGTGAAGTTAACTAAGGACCTGTGTTTCTGACACTTATTAAAGTGAATAGAAATTAATTTTTTCAAGTCCAGTAAAATTTCATTAAGCAATAAGCTTTTACCTCTTATAATAAGACATGTGAATAATTATGGGAAATAATTTGCTGTATTTCTAGAGTAGATTTAATAATAGATCAGATGAGCAAAAATGGCTCTAAATCAAATATGAATACAAAATTTCTCAGGTGATAGCAAATGGAACAATATGGTTTATAGGTAACATTTTACTTTAGATCATTTAAAATATTCAGACTTCATTCTTCTCATTTCACTTGATTTCTTGCTTTTTTTTTATTCAGCATCCTCTGAAACTTTATATGCTAGACGTCTTTCCTTCAGCTACTCCTTTTTCATCTCCAATTCGAAATCTATTTATTTTTCATCAGTAGTGATCAATGCTAGAAGTCTGATTAATATGAGTGGTGTGTGTTTGTGGGTGTGCGTTTATGTGTATCCACATGAATTTTAAGACAGTTTTCTGCAGAATCATCTTCTGTTACTATTTTTCAAACCATTACTGTGACAAGCCAAGGTGTTCTGAATAAATTATGTCATTTATGGCTGAAGCAGGCATTTGCTTTCCAATATTATACATCCCAACTTACGCCAGACAGACTTATAACAACAATACCAACTAACTTATACATGAGACTCTAGAACTCTGTTTTACATTTTTTAAAATGTGATATTTCTAATATTCCATGGGCCTAATTTTTTAGGCAATATGCATTTGTACTTTTAAGAAATCTGATAATTATCTATATTCAGCACTTTAAAAACAAGGAAAATAATATTTAATTGCTTCTGTAAAATGTGCCAATTCCTTACTGCAATCTGACTTTGTGTATGGGGTGTCAGAAAGAATCCATGGATATTTTTGAGTATTTTATATTTCCTGCACAAGGCCAGATGATTTTCTTTAGAACCAAGGAAAAGGAGCACTTAGAAAGTGTTAAATCAAAATTGATGATCTTGTAATTTTATATATACTTTGAAGCATACCCTGAAATATCAGCATTTTATAGATAAGATAGTAGAAATTAGCAAATATATCCTTGCTCTAAGATAAAGATTTTATGATGTGTTCATGTGTTTTTTTATGAATCTTAAATTTTCATCAAGCTCATAGCTAAGGAATCTGTAATCTGTTTATAGTTATGCTGAAAAATAATCATCTCTGGTATATCTTTTTTATCTTTTTAATTTTTTTTAAATTTCAGAATATTATGGAGGTACAACTGTTTTGGTTACATGGATTGCTTTTGTTCTGCTTGAGTCAAAGCTGTAAGTGTGCCCATCACCTGGATAGTGTACTATTGTACTCGTTAGGTTTGATTTCACCCATCCTCCCCCTTCTACCTGCATGATGTCTGTTGAGTTTTACTTCCATCTGTGCACATGAGTGGTGATCAGTTAGTTCCAATTTAATAGTGAGTACATGTGGTGTTTGTTTTTCCATTTCTGCGATACTGCGCTTAGGAGGATGGTCTCCAGTTCCATCCAGATTGTTGCAAAAGGTATCACTTCATTTTTTTCGAAGCTGTATATTTCTAAATGTTTTTACCAGCATCATTTTTTTATAATAACATGTTATTTTTCAGTTTAATTATTACAAGTAGAGAAAGGAAGATGCTTTTTCTTCTTTTCATTAGAAAATTAATGTGAAACTCAGATTTCAGAAATCAGATTTTCTGGTCCAATATACCATTTGGCATAAGAAGTTCTCATATTGTGTTTCTGCAGAACATTCATAGTGAGCAAATGCAGACAAACTAAATTCTGCTGCTCATCTTGAATTAAGATAATTGTTACATAATTCAAAGAAAGAAGTTAATAAGCATGTATTTTTTTTTCAGTTAAAAGATGTTTTGTGTTAAATTTTCTACCCTGACAATGTTCATCTACCAGCAATGTCTAGAATGGAACAAAACTAAAACTCAAAATCAACAGTTTTCCATCTAAGTGATGCAGTTTTGGTGAGGGTGCCTACAAGGGGTGGTTACGTTTGTCACATAGGTAACGTGACCACGTCTGTAGTGGCCCCTGAGACAGTAGTTTTAGGTAGTGTGGCTCTGCATCCTGACTCCCTGGGCACCATCACTCTCACCTAAATCTTAGCTCAGATGTTCCTGCGTGGGACCTCAAGACCTTCAGCATATGGACCACATGGGAACTTGCTAGAAATTCATATTCTCAGGCTCTACCCCAGGACTACTGCATCAGATCTCAAGGGATGAGGCCCAGAATCTGTGTTTTAGTATGCTCTTTAGGTGATTCTAATGCTGCCTAAAGCTTGAAAACCACTGTCCTAGCCCCTGACTTGGGCATATTGCTTAACCTCTTTGCGCCTTAATTTTCCCAGCTGTAAAATGTCGAATATAACAGTATTTATCTCATAGGGTTATTGTGACGCATTCAAGAAAATCATGTGAAGTGAATTGTGCCTCAATGCAGGGGTAATTACATATTTATTTCCATGCCACCAGCATGTGAGCAACAAAATGGCAGATTGGGGTTGTCATGTTCATTGGTATATCCTCAGCACTTAAAAGAGAGCCTGGATTCTAGGATGCAGCTAATAATTTTTTTTGTCAAAAATTTGATTAGTGTGTTTATATGATTATTGGCTGTCTTCCCTAGACTAGGAGTTCCCTGAAGACAGCATCATACTATTTTTTTGTCAGGTTACACTCCAGGCACAGAGTAAAATAAACAAATATTTTTTTCATGAACAAAAGAACAATTTTAGGATGCGTAAATCAGAATGTCTAGTATTATAGCTGCATTTATGACTGCCCCTTGAATAGACTGAGTTTCCTGACGATAGTGACTCTTTTATTCATCTTTGAACTTTGGCAGAACCCAGAACAATCCTTTTCAGTGTTTGCTTAATGATTATTTGGTTGAATAAGCATGTGAATGGAAACATCCACAATAATATTAACAAATAGGATGCAAGATATGAAAAGCCTTATTTATTGAAAGCTGTAGGACTCAACCCCAGAAAGCTGAGGTGATATCACACCAGGAAAATTATTAACTTAACAGAACACATCAAAAGAAAACATTGTTCAATCCTATATAATTATCTTAATTGCCAGGAAAGCATCTCGTAAAAATACAGCAGCTATTCATCATAAACATAGTAAAAATAATAGTAAAAAGGATTTCTACTTTGGCAAGGCAAAAAATTGAATGTTTCACCAAGCATTTCCTTTAGTGTAAAAATAGAAGAGACTTTCCAAAACAAACAAGAATAATATAAATATAACTCACTTCACCATTGCTGCTAAAATTATTTATTATTTCAATAATAAGATTATTATTAAATATTAAAGAAAAATAATATTGACAGTATAATCACTAGACCTCAAAATCTTTAGTATGCTATTAAAAATGAACTAGCAGAAAAATCATTGTTTTAAATGTGTGTAAGAGTAAAAAAAATGCAGTGGTGTAGGGTTATGACTAAAGACCTAAAAGGTAAGTAAAAACAATACATTAAATGCTAATAGGGGAAAATAGGAGACAAAAGAGCAGCAAGTAAAAAAAAAATTGCAGATTATAACCACAGTATTAAAACTTAAAATCATTTGAGTATAAATTGCAAAGAAAGACATGGTTTCTGTAAAAAATATATGCTACTATTCCTGTAATTACTACTAGAAACTGCATTAATTAGACCCTTATATAAAATGGGATGAACTCTAAGCATAAGCATAAATTATGTTTCACGCACATAATACCTTGAACAGGAGATATTGTTGTCTTCTTTTATAAGATGAAAACAGGGTGAGAAAGTGCTTAGCAGGTGGGGCAAACACACCCAGCCAGGTCACATGGTTTGGTTCCAAACAAAGGGCAATTTATACTACAACAACACAACCTGGAAAACGTGAATAACAATAAAGCCCTAGATGAGCACGCATAACGTGCTCACACACAAAAATTTTAATAAAAGTAATTAAACTCCCAGTGATTATCAATACGATAGCTACAAAGTGTGTTAATTATATGCATTATAATTAACTATGTGGAACACAGTGAGTAAGGTCCTTAGGATATTCCTTAGAAATGGATTCTCTTCCCCACATTTCCACTGTTAAAATACAATCACTGTATAATATTTAAAGAAAAATGTTTGAGAGAAAATTTGCATATAGTTTCTTTAGTGTTGTTTGTCTTTTTTTTATTTTAGTATTTCGTTGAAGTGTGTTGAGAGCATGTGGCATGTCCCTATCGTAATGTCATTCGGTGAGCTGTCTCAATACCTCTGTTATTTATACTTTATTATTTATGTTGTTGAGATCTGGAATACTTTCTTTTTTTGTTATTTGTTGAACTTGAGACCTTGTAATAGGGTTGTATTAGTATCTCCAAGTACAATACTTACAATACTATTTCTGATATTCTTATATTTCGCCACAATAATCTATCCATGCATAACTCAAAATTTTTTTTAAAAAACAGAATTTCAAACTTAACAGGTTAAGGAAATAAACACATTTTTCCAGCATCTGGTTTCCCCTAAAGGAGAAACAGTTATTTCCAGGATACTGAGATCTGTCTGTGGCTCCTCTTTGAAACCAATCTTTCTTACCAGGAATGACTTATTCCTTTGCATGACATGGAGTTCTTCGCTTTATTAGCACTTCTAGAAGCTGGGGATATTTGATCATGTATAGAACTTCTTGCAGTTCTGAACAGTGTCCCAGAAACACAGGTAAAACTAACACATTGTCAGAAGCACAGAATGGCAAGAAAGCATTGTTTGGAGGTACACTCTCTAGTGCTGCTTTTGGGGTCCTTGTGGGCTTTCCTTCCATACTTTCTAGCTATCTGACCATTGAAAAGTTCCTCAACATCTCTAAGAACCCCACATTTTCATTTTTTAAATTGGAAAAAATGCTAGTGTTTACATCCTAGAACTGTGAGGATGGTTAATAGCAGGTCATCTGTGAGCAAACATTGACTGGGTTCTTAACACACTGCAGGTGTTATGTATGCTACCTGTCTGAATCCATCTTTTTACTTAATGCTAACCATTCTACAAAGTACTTATACTATCTCTATTTACAGTAAAAAACTGAGGTTCGGAATGCTCACATAATTTGGCCAAAGTCCCACAGTTAGTTGATCCAGGTCCAAATCCCCATCTGTTGGACTCACAGTCTCTCTATTCCCAGGAGGGAGTTCACACCCATTCGGTGCTCAATAATTGTCAGCTACTATCATTGCTATTACTAGGAAAACTTTGAAACACATTTTCCAGAAATTTTCAATTGACAAATGTGAAGCTGAGTCTCTTTTCAGGATAGGAAATTTATCTTTTGTTTTCTGTATATGTGCTGTAACGTGTTGCTTGCCTTCTTGTGAGTCCTCTAAGAACCAGATGTCAGTGGTATATATGACACTTTCAAATCTGTCTCCGTTGTTGGCTATCTCATGGTTAGGACTTGAGAATCATACCTTTTCTTGTTCCTTTTCTTCAGTTCTGCCCTCTGCAAACCCCACTACGGCTTCAATCCACCATCACTGGTGCTTTTCCCTTTCTCCAGACATTGGATCTTGAGTTAATGACTAAATTTGGAACCATTCATTCTGCCCTGGCTGTTCTCTGCCTTCTCCATCGTTTTGGAGACACACTGGAGAACAACTTCCTAAGTTCCTGACAACTTACTCCACTCTGTATTTGGCAACTGGGTCACTATTATTATTTTTTATTGCATTACTTATTGATTTTAAACTTCATCCTGGCTTCAATTATGGGAAAAAAAGGGTTTTTCTTTCTCATCTTGATTATTCTTTTACCTTATTTCTAATTTTATCTGATGACAAAGAAGAGACGTGAAATTGTGTTTGAGTTAGTACAATAATGTTTCCATCTGAATATTGCTTTGTCATTGATTTGATTAAAAGCACTCTATAAATGGTATTGACAGATGCTAGGAATGATTTTTGTAATGAAAGGGGATAGTGAAGTGGAGAAGATTCAATAAACAATTCTTAAATAAAATACTCCTCTTGAATATAAAGAGCACAGTATTGGCAGAAGATCTTACAGGAAATGTTACTCCAAGATAGACTTGTGGACAGGCCTTTTACTCTTTCCAGTTCTCTGTAACTTCTTGTCTTTCAGAACATCTCACTACTTTCCTTTATTCACTCCTCTCCCTCAGCCCTGGTATTAAGGGGCAGCCTTCGTTTTTCATTTCAATTCAAAAGACTTGCTGCTTAATTAAGTTATCCTCAAATCTGACTGTCAGCTCCTAAGTTGCACTCATTTCACTTTTTAGACCAGAGACCACCTGCCTGATAGGATACCTGTTGATGGTTCCTGATGTCCCGGGGATCCCCAGGTAGGTACTTAGATGAGACTATAAATGAGACATTCCTTATACAACTGTAGGACAAGGGCAAAATCCCTACCCCATAGAGAGACCTGGGATACTTCTAATTTATGAGTGAAATTTAAAAAATAATGCGTTGGCACAAAATACAATACAATACAACTGAGTGACCCACAAGAATAATATGAGTGTTTATAAACAGATGAACTTAATGTGTCATATTAGGATGGTGCAAAAGTAATTGCTGTTTTGGACCATGAATTTTGAATCATTATAAACTAGACCCAAACACATCTTTATTAATCAAAATTGAAGCCATTACAATCAACTCATTTTTGCCAATGAGAAATAAGTTTATTTATTGCTGTAACATAAAAATCTGTGCTTTGGGATTCAGCAAACTCTTGGAAAGCATTTTCTACATCCTTCTGGTTGTGGAAGCGTTTTCCCTGCAAAAAGTTATTCAGATGCTTGAAGAAGTGGTAGTCGGTTGGCAAGAGGTCAGGTGAATACGGCAGATGAGGCAAAACTTCGTAGCCCAATTTGCTCAACTTTTGAAGCGTTGGTTGTGTGACCTGTGGTTGGGCGTTGTCCTGGAGGAGAATTGGGCCCTTTCTGTTGACCAATGCTGGCTGCAGGTGTTGCAGTTTTTGGTGCATCTCATCGATTTGCTGAGCATATTTCTCAGACTCGATGGTTTCACCAGCATTCAGAAAGCTGTAGTGGATCAGACTGGCAGCAGAACACCAAACAGTGACCATGACCACAACCTGTTTTTGGTACAAGTTTGGCTTTGGGAAGTGCTTTGGAGCTTCTTCTCGGTCCAGCCACTAACTAAGCTGATCATTGCCGGTTGTGTGTTGTCATATAAAATCCACTTTTCGTTGTACATCACAGTCTGATTGAGAAATGGTTCATTATTGAGTACAGTAAGAGAAGATGACACTGCAAAATGATGTTTTTTTGATTTTCACTCAGCTCATGAGGCACTCACTCACTGAGCTTTTTCACGTTTCCAAGTTGTTTCAAATGCCGAACGACCAACGAATGGTTTACATTGATTTCTTCGGCACCTTCTCGTGTAGTTGTCAGAGGATCAACTTCAATGATGGTTTTTAATTTGTCATTGTCAACTTCCGATGGCTGGCCACTGTGCACCTCATCTTCAAGGCTCTTGTCTCCTTTGCAAAATTTCTTGAACCACCATTGCGCTGTACATTCGTTAGCAGTTCCTGGGCCAAATGCATTGTTAATGTTGCGAGTTATCTCTGCTGCTTTATGACCCATTTTGAACTAGAATAAGAAAATTGCTCAAATTTGCTTTTTGTCTAACATCATGTCCATATTCTAAAGTAAATATAAAATAAAAAGCAAGTAATAAGTCATTAGCAAAAACACATAAATTGAGAAATACACATTAAAATGCTGTATAACATAACCACATTTATTTAAGAATGTATTCCAATATCAAATGGCAAATTAGAACAATGCTAAAAGCTCAATTACTTTTGCACCAACCTAAATAGAATTGAACTCAAGTGCAAATTTGAGACTTTTTATAAATGTAAGACACAGATTAAATTACTGTTATGTTGTACCCCAGGCCAATATTGTGATAAATTTCCTGGGGGTGGGAAGATAAATAGAGTGGTTGTCATGTTCTTGATAGAAAGAAAATTTAACCTAGTTGAGAAAGCACATGATCTTTCATTCCAATATGATATTAATTTGCTGTTCAGCTGTGAATAAATCATAAAACCCCCCTGGTCATCATTTTCTTTATTGCTTTTTCCTTGTGGAGATAGTATTGCTTACCACATTGTATATATAATTGGATGTGGTTTAAGGGCAGATTAGTTTGTACAGATAAAATATTTTTAAACTGTAGAAGACTTTTGGATTTAAAGTGGCAGAGTAAAGATGGTGTAGCCCTTTTTCTGCACGAAAATTAACTTCAAATGACCAGAAAGAGATTCAACCTTTCATGAAACTAACCTTCAGCCAAATATATGTGGAAGGGTTCCAGATCCCAGTGTGCAGTTTCAAAGGTAGATAGTATACCCTTCTGAGGAAATAATCCCGTATTTGGAACAATGCACTCTCTGGCAATTGGGAGTGTCCCTGGAACTCACGAATATGACGGAGCAACTAGAGGACCAGGGCTGAGTCAGGAGACATTGGGATCTCCCTCTTTTATAGGATGCAGTCAGATGGTGGAGCAAGCTGACTCCTTTGGGAGGAGCCCTGATTTTGCTGATCTCTCTTGGCTGGAGAGAAGTAAAGGCTAAACTAAACTAAACAGAGAAATCCACTGTAATGCATTTCATGGACAACCAGGGACAATCGCTTTTGTACTAGATCCTACCTTGAACTCTCCCGCCCCCACGTATTCTAAATACTCCTCATAATCAAGGAGAAACTTCCTGCATATAGTCTAGGAAGCCTCACCCAGTGAATAAAGGGACCATTACAGGATAAATACAAAGGTACTGAACGAGTAAGAGAAATAGAATGGACTAGAAAGCAGATGAAAAACATTCACCAGGAAAATTTTGCCATGGGGAAAATGAAACTAATCCCCAATATTACTATTAATATAATTAAGCAACACACATTAACAAAATAATGACTTCTTTATAAAGTCTCAAAGCAGACATTCAGGAAACAGACATTTAGGAAGAAACATAGCTAGGAAACAGAAAGATGTAACACCTAAGCAGATAAAGCAAGGAAGTAGTAGAAAAGGATATTAAATCTAACAAAAATGAACGTTATATTGGAAATAATGAAGAATAAAAGCAGCTGAAAGTATCGTAAGGGATGTAGAGACTGAAAACAATGAAACAAAAGAAATTAAAATGAACAATGAGTTAATGTAATTATAAGAGTAGAAGGAAGTAGTTTTTCTGGGAGACCAAAAACAAAGAAAAAAAAAAGTTCAACATATACCTAAATGGTATCCCTGTAAAGGAGAAATGAACATATGGAGAAAGAATATTTAATGTTATTTTTTCTAGATATGGAGGAGTTTTGAGAATAAATGTTTTTGACTAGAATCTTTTGTTTTTATTGAAACCCAACACTCTGAAAAAAAATTGATGCAAATTGATCAGTGTCGGGATCCTAATAGGGTTGACTTTTAAAATACTGTCATTCCTTAGTATCTGTGGGGAATCATTTTGTTCCAGGATCCCCAGCAGGTGCCAAAATTCACTGATGCTCAGGTCCCTTTTGCTTTGTGTGCAGAACACAGAGATATGGAGCTGACTCTATCAAGGAACTTTTGGGAAGTTGGAAAGGAGGTTTAGTACTATGTTAAGGGTGACCTCAGAATTCTTATCAGCAACATTCCACATTAGGAAAGAGCAGATCCATGCCTTCAGTGTCTTCAAGAAAAGAGGGTGCAATTCATATTCCTAAACTCAGCCAATTCAAATTCCTATCATTTAAAGCAAAGCAACTGACAAACATGTTTTAATATGTAATACATATGGGAATTTAGTTTTCAGATTCCTTTAAGAATATTCTGCCAATAAAATGAATAGAGGAGCTAGCAAAAGGATTGTTGATAAACATTACATATTTTAACTGCATTAATAAGGAAAAAATAATGTTGAGAATTATGGTTACACAACAGAATGAAAATGTTATAAGGGATAATAGCATGGAAATGATTTATTTAATACAATTTGGGGATGAAAAATGGAAGAGAAGTAGGATAAGTATGGTGAATTCCTTATCTTTTATAGCTGAGGGCAAAAAATGCTACTTAAAGGTGATATATCAAATAACATAGGCATAAATGTTTAAAGGCATAAAACATGTCCTAGAACTTAGAACGTAATGTAAACAACTAAAATTGAGTGATGCAACAAGGGAAGAGATTAGAGAGACTAGAGGCATACATTTTGTCAATATTAAATAAGTGAAAGGTCAATGGATAATAGATAAAGAAATCCAGCATTAAAATATTATCTCACATTATAGTAAAAAAGGTAACAAATAGAGAAATACCAGACTTTCAAATTATCAATAGTAATACACACAGAGGCGCGTGCACACACACACACACACACACACACACACACACTCACTCAGAGAATATAACTAAGAAAAAGGGCAAAGTGAAAGGCAAAGAAAAAGCTAGAAAGCATAACAAAATATGATATAACTAATTCTGAAAATATCTACCATATTAATAAGGGCACTATTTATGGCATTTTACTGTGAAAGTTACTTATTTCCACAAGAAATCAGTAGGGATGAATATCTATGCACCAAATGACATAGCTTCACATTCCATAATGAAAAATCTACAGCAATTTCAAGGCCTAAGAGAAGAAAACACATTAGTTGTAGGAAATTTAACTCAATGAATGCAAATCATTAATAAAAATTAGTAATCACATAGAAGACCTATAGAATATAATCAATTCAGTGTATCATATATCATTGTGTTTGTCCCCAATAAAGATATTTCTTCATAAATTCTCAAAAATTTTTGGTAAAACAGTTTTCTCTTAAATTGGATGAATGGTTTCCAAATTAAGAATATTTTTACAAACATCTTTAATAAACTACTTGCAATTTTATCTCACAAGTTTGTTGCTATTCATGCTTAGAGATTCTTCTTCGACTCCTGCATAAACTAAATCTCTAAGCATAGGACTAAGGGCAAGTATCATAAATTTGGAGATGCATTTGCAAATTACTATGGTGGATCTCTCACTTTTGTAAGCAATCAGATGCTCAATTGGCTGGAAGGATACAGAAAAGAGAAAGAGTCCTTTCCCTTAAATGCTTCCGGTGAGCAAGGAAAACATGCATTATACATTGTAATAAATAGAAGACCCAAAATAAGCCCCTGTGTATTTGGGGGGAAAGGGACTTTTGTAGAAGCATCCAAAAGGATCTTATAAAAATATAAATGAAGTCTTATGATGCAAGAATCCGGCCTATTTCAACATGACCCAATGACTTACTTATCAGAGACCTGGAGCAAAATATAATGGGTATAGGTAACTAATCTTCTGTGATCGTTAGAAAAAAGATGTGACAAAATCCTATATCCTCTCCTTGGGGGACCCCCTTCTGACATCCCTGTTGCCTGATCTCTGTTGCTTGTGCTGATGGTAGAGATGGGTGTTCTCCCAGGGGCCACTACTCACATTCCAGACCCCATTTCTCTTAGGTACCTCAGCTTTCTGACCCATTCTCTAGTTACTAATACAGACTTTCATTGTTTTTTGTTTTTCTCTTTCACTACATTTATAAATCTTGTGATTTCTCAGAAACTTTGTTTTATATTCTTTTGTGAGCTGATCATTCAGGTGAGTCTACAAGAGATGACACAGGTGAGGCTCAGGAAAACAGAGAATGTTTTACTCATAGGCCCTAGAGACAGGTGGCATGGCAGACCACACAGGACCACATGGAGAAGATACCAGGGTGGTTAGGAGGCAGAAGACAGGAGCAGGGGAAGTTGTAAGCCACTGCTTTTATTGGAGTTTCTGAGGAAAAGGCAAGGTGGGGCAGGGTGACCAGTTTAGGGATGACTAGTTTGAATAATTTCTGTGGACTTTGGTCTATCAAGATGGTCCCTAGTTGCTGGGTACCTGGCCCTGGTATGCTTAAAGCAGAGGAATGTTTTCTCCTGAGGTATATATGGGCCAGACAGAGGAAGGATGGCTCTGTGTTGGTTTGTTTACATACCAAAAACATGCTTCAGCCTGGTCCCTTTGCCGTGTCTAAGAATTGGTTAGTCCCAGGGAGAGGCAATCTCTCCCCAGCTAGAAAGATTTTCTAAGATACCAAAACACCATAACACACGGAAAGTTTACAACATACATATTTACAGTACAACCTTTTTCTGGGCCTTCTTTTCTCTCACTTCCTTCCTAAGATGTCTGTCATTCCCATAACATAAAATGCCATCTGCATTCTAATGACTTGCCTGAGATTCACGCTTGTGTATTCAGCTGCCTCTATGCCACATGAATTTTCAAATATATCCAAAACATACTCTTGGTTCTTCTCCTCCCTCTTGCTCCTCCCTCGTTCTTCCCTTTCCAGATAAATGGCACCTTTATTTAATCAGAAAGTCAAGCCAGGCACCATGTGGCTTCTTTTTTTCCTCTACTGCCCTCCCCTGCCTGTCCCACCACCGCCTTCTCACCCGCCACACCTGAAAACCTTTTAACCTGTCCACAGAGCTTGTCGGTTCTTCCTCCAACATGGATCTCAAATTCGACAGCTCTTGTCCATTCGCACTTGCTCCACGCCAGCCGCCCTCATCTCACTGCTTTCCTGTTCTAGTGCTCCCACATCGTAATATCCTCTGCACTTACACTCCTGCTCCCTCTACAAACCATTCCTGATTAATCCAGGTGGAATAAACCACATCACTCCCCATCTCAACAGCAACGTGTTTGACTTCTGGCTGCATTCGGGATGAAACACACGAACCTTACCAAGGGCCAGATGCCCTCCCCGCATTACCTGGTCTCTTCTCTGGCTTTTCCCATCTAAATTTTCTACTCTTCTTCTTCCCCCAACTCACTCTGCTCCAAACCCGTTGGTCTTTTAACAAGTTCTAGAACAGTATTTCTAGTTTTGATTTAAAGGATATTTAATTAAAGAAAGATCATGGAAAACTGTCTCCATCTACCCTGTCTCAGTCCCCTCCCCAATGGTTTTCTCTGTTTCAGCAGCTTGTTCATTTCCTTCAAAGCCACTGACCATGGGCTGCAATTATATTTATTTGTGACCTTATTTTGTGTCTCCTTATCTAGACTGTAAGTCCCAGGATGCTAGGGACAATGGAAGAGGCCTCCTTAGCACCAAATCTCCGGCTCTACCACTCTACAGTAACATGGTAGACACTCAAGAGTAGGCACATATAGTAGTTATCTGACAAAGGATTGTTGAATGGAAAATTTGGGTTCAATTTGTTATAAAACTTTATTAAAAATAAAACAACCATTATTCACAAAACATGAAAGAGAAAAATGAGAGAAAGAGAGAGAGAGAGAGAGAGAGAGAGAGAGAGAGAGAGAACTACTTCAGCCACAGCATGGAAGGCATTGTAAACATTCACTGGGATTTGGGCTTCTATTAGTGGCTTCAGCTCACCAAAATCTTTCCACCAAGGCAAGTCAAGAGAGGCAGGAGAGAGAGCTGAGACGCTGGGTAGGCTGCCTGACAAGGCAGCTGCCACTGCACCCCTGCCCACCTTACCGGCGGTGGCTGTGACCACACCATGCAGTGTGTCTCCATTGACAGCTTTCTTCCTCTGGCCTCGCCTGCCGTGCTACTCTGTAATTGGGATGTGTTTATATTATGTTTCTTATTCTGGCAGAAACACTCAAGAGAAAGGGCTTCACTTCAGTCTCCTTCCAATAATTTTTTTTTTTTTTTTTTGCCTGAGCCATATTCTAATTAGGCTCAATCTCGTCCTTACATTCCCAGATACTTGCGTGACAGATAATTCTATTAAATTTGGGGAGCAATGAGAGGAGGGCAGGGGTTGGCAAACTATAGCCTGCAGGCCAAATCCAGCCCGTGACTTGCTGTCATAAATAAATACAAAAAATTTGGAACACAGCTGCACTGATTCATTACACGTCGTTCACGGCGACTTTCCTGCCGTAGCAGCGATACTGAGTCAGTGCTATGGAAACAGTGGTGTCCACGAAGCTGAAAATATCTACTGTCTTCCATTTTACATGAAAAGTTTGTCAACCTCTGAACTAGGGTTTGATTTCCTCTATTCTGAGCCTTAGATATAGTATTAGAATAGTTTACTTTTTAATATCTCTGTTTATATATTAATAATTAATTTGGGAGGAAATTAGATTCTGTTTATAACTTCAGCATCACCTAGTTTGGACCCTCATATGTTCCAGGCACTTACTTCATCGATAAAGAAAGCTGTGTGTGACTTTCCATCCCCGGGACTCTCCCATTCTCTTAAGGCCTCACCTAGCAGGTTATCTGCCATGGTGCTGTATCTCACCTGGTGCTTTATCTCCCATAGCACACAGCACTTTGATCTTGAATGGGAGTCATGCGTGTGCATGGCTGATCTAGCCTACTGGCGTGGCACTGTGTAAAGAAAATTGTATTTTGCGAATGACAGATTGCCAGGCTCTGAGCTGCATAATAGTCGGGATTGTGCCTCTTTTGCTGACCTGGAAACTTGCCCGGTGTTTGCCACCCAGTAGGGGTTTTATCATTCACGAATGAGTCTGAATTGTGCCTCTACATTAATAAGGACTTGCCTCCTTGATTTTTGTAGATGGCCATAGAACTGGATCAAAAACAAGCATCATTCAGCACGACCCACACCCCAGACACGCGTGAACACACACAGATACACACACACATAACACGTCTTATTTTCCCTCATTCCATGTGTCCATTGTTTCTAATCAAGAACTTGAGGATAGGTTTGGGACACTGCACTTTTGCAGTCATAGATTTGAATCCCAATTCTGCCGTTTTCCAAGTAACTTTGAACAAGATGCACAAGATGACCTTTGATTTCCTGTTCTGTCAAATGCACTGATCATAGCCACCGTCCAGGGCTGTGGCAGCCATGAATGAGGCAGCAGAGTCCCTGATACCGTAGTTGGTCAGTAGAGGTGAAAGTTCACAAGGCCTGTGACTTTCACCTCAAACCACCAAAGGAATCCTGGATTCTCAGCCACACGCCCCTGCTGACTTGCACCTCCAGGGCTGGGAAGGCCAGGGTTCTTCTTTAAATTTCCTGCTGCTTGTTAGATCTGATCCCCACCGTTCATCTTCGTCATCACAGCCCTTTCTTTGCATTGCAGTCTGCCAAGTTGCTGCAGCCAGAACTCTGAGTCATTATTGCTATTTCCTGCACCAGCAAACCCTCGGAAATATATCTTTAATCTGTCCACTTCTCACTTAGTTCCACAGTCATCTGTTTAGCCCAAATCACTATTTTCTTTCCCCTGGTCTGATAGAAAAACCTTCATACTGGTCTCCCTCTGCCTTCCTTTCCTTATGAAAACTAGAACTTTCAAACACACACGTATCAGCCAGTCTTTTCAAATGCTCCTAATGATTTCCCCCAACAAGTGCCGTGATATCAGATCCCCATCCTTGGACTACAGGTCATCAAGGATGATGCCTCTAACTTCATCTCACAACCTGGAGGTTGTGCACAGTATACCAGGCTCAAGGCCCCTTGGGCTGATGCCAGTGGCTTCAAAGACCAAACATTTTCCTGCCTCAGTACCTTTGCACATTCCGTTCCTTCTGCCTGCACACCTCTCTGCCTCCTTTGCATGGGTCACTCTTCATATCCATCAGGTTCAGTTAAAATTTTACTGTTGGAGACTTCTATGGAAACTTTGTTCTTCCTGTTAATTCCTTTTCTTAGAATCGTGTTTTTCCTGATTATTCTTATCATGATTTGTATATTTTGTATTTATAAAGTATTTATTCTGTTTGTTTGACGTTCCTACTACTTTGTATACTCTATGAGGGCTGAACCGTGTGTGCTTTGATATATGCCTATATCATATGTTCATTGATATATGCCTAGCCCCAATGATTTTTTTTGTTTACTACATATCAGTGCTTAATATATTATTCTTGAATGAATGAATGCATGAATGAATGAATGAATGAATGAACACACAATGAATTTAGGCAGATTTACCTTTCCCCAGCAAGTTTTCTTCTGAGTATAAATCACTGGCTGAAATGCTGATGGGTAAATTGAAATATATCTTTTCTAAGAGTGTTGGGAATATGCCAATGATTTGAAAAATGAACAGAAGTTCTTAACCGACTTTTACTCTAAGAAGATAAGTCCCTTTCAAGATGATGCTCTTCTCAAATCTTTTAACAAGATGAAATAAATACGTTTTGTTGCTTTACTCCTTAGTATTTTAATTTTCAAAGAGCTTGGAGAGTTCTCTTTGAGGTTTAGTACACAGCAAGGTGTCATAAAAAAAAGTATTGGTTTCAGGTTTCAATTTGTAAAGAACATTTTAAAACTATCTTTTACCAATCTCAATGTGTTCTCTGCAACCTTAAATATGAAGATATTGATTTTAAAATACTGAAAGTTATCTTAAAACTAATATTCCACTTTAGCTGCATATCTCTGAATAATGTTTTTAAAATGATTATGAATTTAATTGGAATTATAAAATGTTTTTACAGAGCCTGAATTTTTCCATAACTCATAAATATTCTTTTTGTAGTATTCTTTTCCAATTTTTTAGAATTGAGCAAAAGAAACTTGAATTCAGATGACATTGTAAGTATCAGCTAGGATAACACCCCTATAAAATAGGAGTATATACAAATGCCTATTGTTAAAATGCTTAAAATGAGAAAAAAATTCCTCAGTGAGTATGTAACATATCAAGTATTTACTCGTTTAATCATCATCTGTGAGGTGACGACTATTATCCAGGTTTTGCCAGTGAGGAAAGAGTCTTATAGAAAAGTACCTTGTTAAGGATCACGATGATAATAAGAGGCTGTTAAGATTTGAATGCAAGTTACTTAAACATCAACGCTCATGTTCTTCCCGTTGCCAATTGCCTTCTGATGTTTTTCATTACGCGGTTCTTCTTCCTCTGGCTGCCTTCTTTTCCCCATTCCCCATTCTCTCTCCCCCGTTCCCCATTCTCTTTCCCCTGCCACCTTAAGACAAACGTTTGATTTACGTAGTGTGAATATTTTGATTTGTGTGTATATTTGCAGATGGTGTATTATTTTGAATACTTGCATTTTTTTATTGACTTGATGCTAGTTCCTGCTTTTTTGATTGACCGCTCTATTTTTCAGATCCTTCTTATTGTGTTGTGGGCATCAGCTCCATCACTTCTCCTTGGTACATGATACTTCCGTGATGTGCATCCACAACATTTTGTTAAATACTTACCTTCTCCCCAAATAATGGCAACCTCATTTTCTTTTAACTCCCTTTTATTATAAATGGCTCTGCAGCTAAAGTACATATTTTCATACAGAATTATGCAGCAGTTTATTTGGGATTTATAGGATGCATGTATCTAAGAACAAATTTCCTTTGTCGTAAGGTGTATGTCACTTAATTTAGTTGACTAGTTCTGGGTTACATTGTCTGGGTGATGAATGTTTTCTTGAGTATTTACATCCAATTGTTGCCAATTGAATTGATAGAAAATGACACTTCATTATTGTTTTAATTTATCTGATTACTGATGAATTAGAGCATCTCTTTGTTTACTTATTAGCATTAAATATTAGTGTTTCTCTTCTGTAAATTTCCTATTCATGTTATTGTTTATTTTTCTGTTTTGATTTTTCTCTTTTTCTTGTTGATTTGCAAGGCTTTGTCAGTCTTAAATATTGACAGTATCTTTTCTCATTCTGTAATCTCGTTATATTTTTTTACTTTTTGTTGATTTTGCTTTAAAAGTTCTTTGCTTCCTTCAAGTCATAAAGATTATCATAGTTTTATCTAATAACTATAGTTTTATAGTTTACATTTATGTTTTTAATCCACCTTTTTATGTGTGGTTAGCTTAGTTCTGGTTTTATTTTCCCATAGAGTGAGCTAGTATTTAATACCATCTATTAAATAATGAAATATCTAACATATTTTCTAATTTATTCATAAAAGGACTTATTTTTTACTTCTGGAGAAAGAAAAGTGACTCTTCAATATCATAATGTCTTTCCCATAATAGAGATTCAGTCAGCATTTTTTTTAATGAGTACAAATCGTATTTTATATCTGTTCTGAATCTGATCAAAAATACTTTGCCTCTGTGTGTGAGTCTGTGAAGGCACATTTCTTTTTGTTCTTCTTCCTTAGGGCTAGAGTTCTCAGAGGAACTGACATGGAATTTTAAGTTGAATATTTTGAACAATTCTTCTTTGTTCCCAACAACTAATGTACCACTATCAATATGTTACATGACTATGTCATTTTAAATGGGAAACTAAAATTAAAAATGAATTTTCATTGATTAAAGATAATTTATTTGAGTTGGTATATTATATGCACTAGAAACAAAAGGTAATCATTCATAGGCCTTTATTTATTTTCCAAACGCAAAGATGAGAGTGTAGATTTAATATTAGTATGGAATACATGTTTTATCATAGCATTATGTGATTTTAATAGATTTGTTTTCTTTAAGTGATGACTGCTTCAGTTGGAATTTTTGAAGCACGAACTATAATGGAACCCAAGGGAAAATGAGGAGTTGCACATGGTTCCTAATTCCATTAGAAGAAAGAGGCTTTTCAGTCACCTGAGTGTCTGCAGAGATCTCCGACACTATTACAGGGAACAACGTAGTGAAGGAAGATGAACCCGAGTGAAATGCTTAGCTGATTCCGTAGTTCATTCCAGAATAAATAGGCTATTTACTTTGTCTGAAAGTTCAATACATTTGGAGTTCAGTCAAATGGAATGGCATTTGATCTTTCTTTATTAATATTGATACATGTGTGTTTAGAGAAGGCTTCTATCAGTTATTGCTAATATTTTTATTGGTTGAGTTTCCTTCTCCCTCATTTGCCTACTGCTCCAATTTCGTGGAGCTCATCTGAATTTTTACATTAGGGCCTGGGCAAGTAGAAGTCTCTAAGGCTTTTTCAGAACCCTGTTATAGTGTTTTACTCTTATAATGTTGTAACTTTCTTAAGTGCTAGAGAGGGAAACTACAAGAGGAAAGGTTCTTGTTAAGAGTGCACACATTTTGGAAATGGCATTCTTTGAGTTTCTGGTAGAGAAAAAGAGATCTGATGATTCTCTCAGCTAGAATAATTCATACCTTCTATAAATATTATAGAAGTGATCTACTCTAAGGGATGAAGGCGAAAACTTGTGAAAAGGTAACATTACATTTGAATTATGGATGGAATCCAAATTATAAAAAAAGTATGAACATATTTCTTGAAACTGTAATTTCTTTATCATAATTGAGACTCTATGGGAGGAGTAATGTATAGGAGACTTTGACACGCAGAAGGTCAGATTCCGGCTCTGCCATTTCTCCTATTTTGAGAACTTAGTCTAGTAACACTCTAAACTCGTGCCCTTATCATTAAAAGGTCCACATCTGGCAGTATGCTAGAGGCTGCTGTTCTGATCCAGCCCAAGGGACCCCTGATTTTCTTTTCCTTCTCTTCCCCAGCTCCATTCCCAGACTCTTACATTAAGGACAACTGTGCAGAACTTTAACCATAAGGAAGACACACTGTTTATTTTAGCTGGTTTAGCACTGAAGTGCTTTTAATTGTCTGCCTATGACTAATGACAAAAGGGGGAAGCCCATATTTCTTTAGAGAAGTAAAATAATTTGCCTTTATTTGCATCGATCTTGTAATTTTTGTACTTTTGGAGCAGTAGCTAATTATATCAGTGTCGAACTAATTATGTTAAGTAATGGAAGTAAAATTCTCCCAGTGATTTAGAACCTAAGAACGGAATATTTTATAAGCATTAAAGAATAATATTTCTTTTGGAGGTACATCATAAAGTGTCCACAATATATGTATTTGTGAATTACCATCTATATAAAATAAAAGACAGTCCCTTTGAAGCATTTTCTTAAGTGGAAGTATCTTAAATGGAAGTATCTTTCTCACCATGTTGCTTTCAAACAGTCAAAGACTCAATAAATTGAAGGTTATTTGATGTTAAATTCATAGCACTGACCTTTTTGATAAAGTTTATATTAATGTATTTCTTTAAAGAAACAAAAACTGTGAGTTTTTTTTTTTTTCAATTAATTTTGTCTGGGAAAAACTGTGCAACATTTATGTAGTAAATGATGTTCTTTGCAAATAACTATTGCAAACCTCTCCTAACAATGGGAGAAAAAATTAGAACCTGTGAAATACAGGTTGTGTTTTAAGGAGACACATGGAAAATTAATCCAATTTCAGTTGTGGATGCCACTCCCTTTGTTTTCCTTTTCTAAATCTGGAATTTTCTTGTCACAAAATTCTCAGTTCTTTAGGATTAATATCCTTTGCAAGAAGTGGCATCTAAATTACATCTCCCGAAAGTTAGAAACCTGTGATGTCAGAAATATTTACTGAGTATACACCATGGACCAGAAAGTGTATAAGGATATAAGAACGTTTCCATAAACAAAACAGAAAAGGATATTTGCCCCTACTTGGGGCTTTTATTTTCCCTTTGAGCAACTGCTAAGTGCTAAGGAAGATGTGGTAAACTTAAAATAACTTATTTATCAGCTCACACTGGATAACAGATTTAAACCTAAGGAGTGAAACTATTAGAGTTCTAGAGGAAGATGTTGGGGTACTTTTTTAATGTTGCCATAGTAAGTGAAATAATTAGGTTTATATTAATAATTTTTAGGTTTATTTTTAAATTAAGTTTTGGTAATAAAGTTATGCTAGCTTCATGAAATGAATTGGGAAATATTTTATCTTTTTATTTGGTATGGAATAATTTAAATAACATTGTAATTATTCTTTAAAAGTTAGGTAGTATTCAGATTTAAAGTCATTTTTTGATAATTATTATTTAAAAGAATTGTCATCTTTCTAATCTCTTCTTTGATCATTTTGGGTTTTCTTGTTTTAATCTGAGTTATTTGTATTCTCTAGGAAATCATACATTTTTCTTTATTCCTAGTCTTGCTAATATTTGTTTTATCTTACATTCTTAAGCAGGACCATAAAAGTTTTATTTATCTTTTTAGTCTTTTAAAAAAAACACCTTTTGGAATTATTTGTCAGTTCTACTTTTTCCCCCTATATAAGCAATTACATCTGTTGTCTTTATTCATTCACTCTTAAAATTTTCTTTTGATATTTGTGCTTTTTTAAAAAAAAACAGCAAATCTTAAGGTAAGCATAATATTCCTGCAGTTTTAGTCATTTTTCTCCATAATGAAAGGATTTAGGTATCTAAACTTTTTTTTTTTAATAGAGACGGGGGTCTCGCTTTTGCTCAGGCTGGTCTCGAACTCCTGAGTTCAAACAATCTGCCCACCTTGGCCTCCCAGAGTGCTAGGATTATAGGCATGAGCCACCATGCCTGGCCAAGGGATCTAAATTTTTAAGTGTGGCTATTACTGTGTTCTGTAAATTTTTTTTTTTTGAGATAATATCTCACTCTGTTATCTAGGTTGGAGTGCAATGGTATGATCATAGCTCACTGCGACCTCAAATTCTTGGGCTTGAGTGATTCTGCCACCTCAGCCTCCTGAGTAGCTGGGACTACAGGTGCATGCCATCACTTCTGGCTGATCTCAAACTTGTGGCCTCAATGGGTCCTCCCTCCTCATCCTCCCAAAATGATAGGATTATAGGTGTCAGCCACAGCACCCAGCCCTGTAAATTTTTATGTAAAGTGTTTACCCTTTCATTAATTTCTAGAGTTTATGACTTTTCTCATTGATCAGGAATTAAAATTCAAGTCATTAAGATGTTTGAAGCCTGACGTGGCCCGTTTCTAGGGGCCGAGGAATGAACACAAAGACAAAGAGACACAGACACACACAAAGACGGTACAAGACTACAGCAAACTTTCTTGCTGTAGTTTCTTTATTTATAACACAGCCTGTTTGACAACTGTCCCACTGCAATTTCTTTGTTCCCACACTCTCCTGACTCAACACGTCCCTGTTCCTTGTTGTTTCGTCTCCGGCGAGCAGATGTTTGCATCTAAACTCTCTAGCCCCTCCTGTTTGCAGGGTTAGGGCGCCTTGGACTCGTGTGTAAGGCCGCAGGCATGTTCTTGAGAAAAACAACAAGGAACCATTCCCAGACAAAGTGTCCTCTACACAAGCCATTTAAAAAATTATTTCTAATATTATTGTATTATGATCAGTGACTATGGCCTGTTGTATATTTACTTTTAAATATTTGTTATGGTTTGCTTTGTGAAAATTTCTGTAAAACTATGAACAAATGTAATTCTCTCATTGAGGGAAAGTTTCTATACTTAGGTAGAAAAAAAATCTTTGAAATAAAACTTTAGAAGGTGAATTTAAGTATAATCTGGAGAACTGCTTGAATTAGTGGGTTGGAAAAATCAAGAAGAAGAAATATCTAAAAACTAAAAATAAATACTTACAGAGAAATAAGTTATGACAAAGACATTCAGTTAAAGATTCATTTTCCATACCCTTTCTATGAAAATTACTGGAGTTTGTGCATCATCAAAATAATGGCATAAACTAAGGAAGAAGAAAAAAAAATTGAGGGAATTGAATCCAACACAAAAGAGAGACAAAGGCATTGTGTTGGTGAAAAGCCACAGGCCTAGAAATAAACCAATCTAGATTGAAATAGGTCAGGAGGTTCAAGGAGAGACTTCTTCAAGAAGGTGAAATTGATAGAATACCTAACAGGTTTGAGTGTGTTGAGGATAGATTGACATAAGTTCTGAATACATAGAAAAGTAAAAAAATGAAAAAAAGATAATTCTCAATTCTAGAGCTAGACTATGTAAACTAGTGTTTACATAGTCAATATAAATAATGGATATTGCTCTAAACAATGTATATTGACCTATCATAACATAGTAAATTGATATTGGGAGAAAAAAGATTGTGTGTGTTTGTGGGAGGGCAGTTGAATACAGTGCTTATATATGAAAGAGAGCTAAATTCTTATCTTCCGAATAAATAATATCAGATAATAATGCCTGTAACTGAAAGTTATTAATAACATTAATACTCTAAGAATGTTATTTAGAAATTGGGAGCAAATACTAAAAACCAGCAAAAAGATTTGAAAGCGATTCAGGGAGTGAGAAATTTGAAATGTGTGTGGACCTAATGTTTTTCAAAACCAAACTCATATGTTTTAAATGATGTACATATGTAACTCTACTAAAAAAAAAAACTCTAAATGAAAAATAAAATGAAATCATGAGAGTAGACAGAGACTTGATAGATCCAAGAGATGTAATATTAGGAGTCCTAGGAGGTTCCAAAAAAAAAAAAAAAAAGAGAGAAAGAGAAAATAGTAAAAACTCAGAAGAAGAAAGACCTAAATCTGAAACTTGGAAAGTACCCCACTCCCTCATCCAGTCCAAGTTTTAGTTAGGACTGATGAGAAAAGCCAGATAATAGGCATATTCCTATAAAATTTTCAACCTTCAAAGGTAATGATAAAATCTTACAGAGTGCCAGATAGAAGAAAACAAGTTACTGGCAAAATACGAAGAATCAGGTGAACATTCAATTTCATATGTGCAACTCTGGAGACTGGAAGATGCTGGAATAATGTCAATAGACTAGAAAATTATACCCATGCAAATCAAAACTACAGTGCGATATCATCTCACTCCCATTAAAATGGCTTTTATCAAAAAGGCAATAATGAATGCTGGTGAGGATGTGGAGAAAGGGGAGTCCTAGAACACTGTTGGTGGGAATGTAAATTAGTGCAACCACTATGGAGGATAATATGGAGGTTCCTCAAAAAACTCAAAATAGAATTAAATTGCTGCCATATAAGCCAGCAGTCCCACTGCTGGGTATATATCCAAAGGAGGGAATTCAGTATATTGAAAAGATACCTGCACTCCCATGTTTATTGCAGAACTATTCACAATGGCCAAGATACAGAATCAACCTAAATGTTCATCAACAGGTGAATGGATAAAGAAATTGTGGTATATATGCACAATGGAATATTATATAGCCAGAAAAAAGAATGAAATCCTGCCATTTGCAACAACATGGATGGAACTGAAGAGCATTATGTTAAGTGATATAAGCCAAGCACAGAAAGACAAATTTCACATGTTCTTACTCATATGCGGGAGCTAAATATTAAAAAACAATTGATCTTATGGAGACAGAGAGTAGAATAACAGTTATCAGAGTACGGGAAGGGTAACAGAGATGGGGGATAAAGGAAGAGTTAATGGGTATAAAAATATAGTTAGATAGAATGAACAATATTTGATAGCACAACAAAGTGACTATAATCAACAGTAAGTTAGGATATACTTTAAAAGAGTGGAATTAGAATGTTCCTAACAAAAATGTTAAATGCCTGAGGTGATGGATACACCAATTACCCTGATTTGATTAATTCACAATGTATACCTGTATCAAAACATCACATGTACCCTAGGAAGATAGACAACTATTAGGTACCCATAATAATTAAAAATTAAAAAAAATTATACCCATGAATCCTAAGCTATCGGTCACTTCTCAGGGAGAAAGATATTTGCAGATCTATGAGATTCAGAGATTAGAGAAATCTTCAGAAAATACACCAACTAACAAAAGGGTTCGAATAGTGATATGTGAAGATGAAAAAGAGAGGAAGAGTGGTAAGCAGTGAACTTGGCCATATACACAATTTTCTATCTCAATGGTTAATGACTTGACTAACTTGACAAATGTTTACTCTAAGTTCTAAAGAGGTATTCTTTTGTTTCTCTAGCTTTCAATTTGAAAACTTTCAAACAAATACAAAATTCAAAAGACTATTACCTAGTTTTACCAATTTCTCTTGAGATAATTTCTTTTTTAATTCAGGAATCCTACTTATTTAGGAATGGCTCATTCCAGAGCAGGAAAAGTAGAAGGCAAGCCTGTGTTATTTTACATGCCAGAAAGCAAGGAAATGCTTAGACAAATGGGGACACATCAAAAGAGCAGAGAGCACAATCAGGAGATTTACTGGGGAGTGCTTTTGGGGAAAACACCTGTAAGGGAATGAACGAAGTAGAATTGTCAGAAGGAGAAGTTGAACTATGATACATTTCATCTTCTGCATGAGAAGCTCTGGACATAGGATGACCCTTCAGAGTTGTCCTGAATTGAGGCAAGGGGCCCTTGTAACCTGTTTGGACCAGTCATTTCATGTGAGCATCCCCTGGAGAAGGGGAATATGCTTGGGTGAGGAAGCTCTTTTCATCAAGAGCAATTCCCAGGGAGATGCCAGTTGTGAGCTGCCACATGCAGCATTCTTGCAGCTGGAGAAGAGTGCCTTGGTCCTGAAGTACATCTGAGCAGTACCGTCATTCACTTGCTTCATATAATGTATCACCCTGTCTGGGAACAGCTTCTCTAGGAATCTGTTTGGTCTCTCTTTCTGGAAATATAAGAGGAAGGTAAATAGGACTTGTTCTAGTCTCTTTCACTATAGCTCATCTTGGGTCCACAAATAATACTCGTTGTCTCCTCTTGCTACCAGGTCTAGATTTCCCCTTACCCTTGGCTAACTCCTCTACTGGTCTAGCAGCCCCTGTTGGGCCCTTGTCACTCTGTTCTCCTCAGGCTATGACTGTAGAATTTGTCCATTTGCTATCAAATTTGGGCAAAGGAGTATGAAGAAATACCCTTCATATATACCCTCGATATCACAAACATAAAGCATTCACCACCTGGGTGATAAAAATTTGCCTTATTGTCACTATGTGACAAAAGCTCTACCTCTTTCTGATGATCAAGATCAATTACCCCTGCCCTGAGGAGCATGGCCCAAGGAGCATGAAGTGACCAGGTGGCAGTTGAAGGAGCTTATGGAGTTTCACCCCAAAATATGACTCCTTATATAGAGAATATTTTGAATTAAAGGCCCTTAAAGGTCAACAGGCCATTGGAATGGACATTCTCTCTATCTGCATAAAACAGACAGACCCTTCAAAAAGAAAAATTGACCTCCCTTCCCCTCCCTGTTATCTCAATATATTGCAGGAAATAAGATCAAGAATACAACCAGACCTGGCCTAAATTATTTTAAATATAATACCTGTCAGGTTAATTACAAGTTAATCTGTTTCCCCCAAACCATCCATTCTTCTAAGTATCTATTCATCCTCTCTGGTAACCATTTATTGTGCCTAAACATAATTACCTATATTCCTCATCTCCCTCTACCCTCCAAAAGGAGGCTATATAAATTTCTGGACCCCACTGGTTTATTTGGTAATCACTCTATGATTCTCTCTGTGAGCAAGGTAAATAAGTCTCTTTCTCTTATTAATCTGCCTCCTTATGAGTTGACTGGAACTTCTGGGCAAAGGGGAAGTTTGCCTTCACCCTGACAGTTTGGCATAGCTGGCAGGATCTTCCAAACTGCTTTGCTCTTCTGAAATCTGCCGTGAGGAGAATCTGGACTCTGATCAGCCAGTGACACAGTAAGATACCTTAACTTACCAGCCAGTCTTCCAGCTTTCCTGTATCTCTCCGTTGGCTCTGGTTGAGCAGACGGTAAAGATCGTGTCTCTTTTGCCTTTCCAAATTTAAGGTTAATGAGAGAAAAGGCTTTGTGAGTAGTCTTGGTATAGCAACTCTGGTATTTTTTTTTATACTTTCTGATATGAATATTCATATTGTCTAATTCCTTTTCCTTTCAGAAATAGCCTTTTGTTTTTGCCTTCCTTTGTGATTGTCTTTCTGTGTTGTTTTGTCATAAAGAGGGTTACCACAGGGTAGAACACAGACCTAGAACCCCTATAAGCCCATAGTTTGAGCCAGCCCTGCAGACTAGTTACACGGTTCTGACTAGACTTGTGTCTATTAAGACAAACTTGGCTGCAGGTCTCTGGGGGAAAAAAAAACAAAAGCCATATCAGGTTCCTCTCTCATCCTGTTACATGTCCCTGAGCTCATTTTGTGCCTGAGTGGGAATTTTCTCCTCAGTCTCCGCCATCCGGGGGACGTGTTTTTTTGGGAACACACCAGACGGCCAGTCTGAAAAAAAAATTGGGAGTCAGAGACATGTAAGCAGCACCCTCTGTACCAAATGTGTCTAGCTCTAGGGGAGTCTTTGTTTTAAAAGGTCCCATCCTATCTTAGGTCTAATTCTGAGAGTGAATTTTTGGAAATCATGAAACTGCCTCCTCTATGCCCTCTCCAGGAACATTCTAAACCTGGAAAATTACCACCTGAGCTTTCTATGAAGAGAGTTATTGGGTTGAGTCCTTTTGGAATAAATATACCATTGAGAATTCTAATTATTGATCACTAAAAGATGAATCCTTCAAATTAAAAGCCTTCTAAATTAAAAAATAATATATATATAAATTTTAGAGACCTCTTATACTAAATTATTGCCTTATTTGTACTAATAGAGAAATTAGATGAAAAGAAAGAAACATAATGTTGTGGCTAGCCTTAAAAATTCTCTTAACAAAATTAAAGAGCAAAATCTGACATAAAAGGGAAAAAAACACTCTATACTGCCCCAGCAGGAGCAATAATAAAGCTAATTCACTTTGTAGCCTATTGGTTAAAGTTGTGTGCTTGCACTTCAACAGCCTAAATTTGATACCTAGACAGGGAATACCTGTTCTGGTTTGTTATTTGTGTAACTTACACCATTTATTGATTCTTCTCTGTGCACAGCTTTTGATTTCATGTATTCTGTGGGGGCAAATGAAACTTTTACACATTTATGTATAAATGATCAGCTGAAAAGCTGGGACCCTAGAAAATATGGCTGGACAAAAATTGTGGGTTACACCTTGTTTATGGCTATGGAGACATTCTTTGAGCTGTTTTTGTGGTTTCTTTGGATCTCGTAAAAACTGTTCTGCACCTCTTTGGAGACATCTCTCACTTCCTTGATTAAGTTATAACCTTGATTAAGGTTTATTGGTTTCACTTAAAAGGATGCTTTAGTTGAAAGGTTCAAAAGCAAAAATATCAACTTTTTGTCCTGGCTAAAGTTTGCTCCATTTATCGTCACTCCGTTTTCTGTACATCACTTTCTCTTTTCTGTCCATGAATCCTCGTCAACCATGATGCAGCATTGGGGTCTCTCTGAACCTATTCTGGTTCAGCTGCGCAATTCATGAATCGCTCTTTGCTCAATTAAATTCTATTAAATTTAGTTTGTCAGAAGTGGCTTCCAAAGTGGAGCTCCCAGAGACCCTCGGGAACACCAAGAGTCCAGGGGAGGTACTTGCCAGGCCCGTTGTGTCCACTGCTCTCTCACTGCAACGTGGGCTCGTGGGTAAGTTCTTTCCCAGATTCCCAAGCCCCACAGATTTGTATTTTGAGCTCTCTGAGTTTGTTTAAGCAAATTTTTGATCTAAACTGGGTTCAGAAGTCATGACAGAAAAGAAAATAGGTTTGGGATCAGATTGGATCTGATAATTAGCTTAGATCCAGTTGGAGGCCTCAGATGTCTGACTGGGTCAGGTAAAAACTAACAATAAATGGCAATACCACAGAGGGTGTGAACTCCAGTTTTTAGGAATTCACAGTGATTTCTGTGTTCTAACCCCTTGTTCCTTTTTCTTGTGTGAGGAAAAATCATTGCCTAAGTTGACCACGTGTTACCGAAACAGCCACTTGTCCATAAGGCCAAAGAAGAATGAGGACAAGCAGTTTTAGGAGGAAGGAAACAGAGTTTACTTTGCCAATAAAGGAGGAAATATGGTAGGCCTTCTCATCTCAAAATCCCAAATTTCCTGAACATAGGCAGAAATACAGAGCTTTTAACGGGAGAGTTCTTGGCTTCAGGCAATTACTGTAGTTAACTATTCTAGTCCTCCCATTTCTGCCAAAAACAAAGCCTGTGAACTCTGCCAGCTGCCCACCTGGGGGGCTGGCCCACCTGGGAGTTTTAACAAAAGACTTAACTCTCCTCAGGGATGCAGGCCAGGCTGCAGTTCCCAAAAGAGTGGGGGAAGTTTTCCAGGCCATTCCCTCTGTTACACATGGAGATCTGAGAACCAAAACCAAGATTCAAGGTAAAAATAGAATCCTTAATTTCTGAAGAACTGAGTACTCTACCACACTTACCTATACATGTACAAGTATTAGGCTGTGGATCAGCAAACGCTTATAGAAATGGCAAAATCTTACTAAAGGCAAATTGTTGCTTACCTGATCATTGCTTAAAACAATAAAATAGGTAATTAAAAGATTGATAGTCTGAATAAAAATAATATTTAAGAGCCAGCACATAAAAATTTTTTTATAAGGGCTATAACATCTACTTTCATCTGTATGTCTATGTCTATGTGTCTGTGATATTTTACTACCAAAATATACGATAGAGCTCTTGTTAATTAGCTTAAAAAATAAGTGTTTAAATTAAATATTTTATCAAGAAGATAGAAACTAATTCAAATGCCTTTTAGTTCATGTGGCTTTAATGTAACAGTAATTGACCTCTGCTCAACTTTCTTTTCCAATCTATTGCACTCTGATTCACAATTTCTCTTTATATTCACCTTCAGAGGGAGACAATTAACATGGACCCAAATATCTCAGAGATGCTATGAGTCTCCTTCAATATTCTCTCAATCCTCAAAGCTGATTTAGACTCTATAACCTTTACCCAAGGATCCACTCTCATGCAGTACATTGATGATCTTTTGCTCTGTAAACAGGGTGCCCTCTTAGACTCCCTCATTCTTTTAAACACTAGCTGAATGAGGCCATAATGTCTCTAGGTCTAGACTCCAGTGGGTACTGACAACTGTTACTTAGGACATAAAATATCTCAGGGCACTCAAAAGCTCACCCCAAAACGCCTTCAGCCAATTTTGTCATAGCTCTCATGAGAGCTTGCACATTGGCAAGAGCAAAAGCTGACACTATTTACACAGACTCCAAATATACCTTTGGAGTCTGCCATGCAGTTGGCACAATTTGGAAATCTCATGGTTTCTTAACTTCTGCTGATACCTCTATTGCCAATGGGCCTATAATTGCTGCACTATTATGAGTTACTCATCTTCATTCTAAGATTGCTATTGTTCACTGCCCAGCCCATGCTAAGGAAAGGGATCCTGTATCCCTAGTGTTACAAATGAGTTGTGGTGGTGTTTAGAAAACAGTCAGACATTGCAAATTGTCTTGGCAAGGCAAAATATTTACTTCTGATCAGAAGGACACATAGTGGCAACAAGAGCAGCCAGCCAGTGCGTGCTACTGGGGGTTCTTCACCTTTTTATCCCTAACGCAGACCCATGACTGTGTCTCATCCCATTGGCCTAGATTTCGACTGCACAATCTTATTACCCGATTGGCTAAGGTGTGTTGCTAAGACACAAAGGAAGAGCGGGTAGGGGGATCTTAGTGTAGTAAATGTTTAAAGTTGGCGGGCTAGTCAGGCACAGTAAAGTATGCGGAGGTGTGTTACTTCCTGATACTTTGGCAGAAAAGATCAAACCAAGGTTATCTGCCCCTACACTAGGAAATGATAGAACAGACAAGGCTGCCCAACATGCAACAAAAAATGGCCCTCCTATGCTTTTTCCACTCAATTTATTATTGCCCTACCTTTATCCCTGTCTGATATTATTAATCATCAGGCTAATGCCCCACAATCCAAAAAGGATAAATAAATACAAAAGGGTGCTAAACAGTTATCAGACTGACTATATATTGGGCCAAACAGACTCCCTGTGACCCCTTTTCTTTTAACTTTTTGGCTTATACTTATCAATCCCATCAGATGGGACATAGTACAAATGGGGGATAAATTATAAATATTGTTGGTACTACCCTGGGATCTACAAAATCTCTGACCAAATTATTTTCCAGTTCACTATTTATAATTCTTACCAAATCTCTAGAGGAAACTAACAGTCTCCAGGAAGTCCCCAAAGGCCCCCTTGTGGCACTCCAAATTGTTTTTATAGATTTATCTCTAGCTTTAGGCTTTTCTCACTGTTTGGTTACTGTTTGTGTGCTTAGTGGATGGACTAAATGCTACCCAACTAGGATAGCATTCTACAGCAGTGGTAAAGAAATTATTAACTGAGAGTTTTCTTTGTTTTGGTATTCCTTTATGGATTGAGTCAGATCAAGGGACTCATTTTACAGCAGAAATAAACCCCTTGCTTGCAGAGTCTCTGGGGTGCTTATTAAAATTTCGTACCCCATATCATCCCTAATCTTCAGGGCAAGTAGAATGTAAAAATCTAGATATAAAAAGGACTTTGGGAAAAGTCTGTCCAGACATGGGACTTAAATGGGCAGAAACATAACCTTTGGCCCTTATAAAAATCTGAAAAACTCCAAATAAGAGACATGGATTAACCCCTTTTGAAATAGTATTGTCACCCCCTGCCTACTAGCACCTCTAAGCCTTCTATTCTTGGGCTGTTTGGACACTATGGGGATTTAAGTGAACGGTTTGATATCATGACTAGCTACATACACTGCTAACTAATATGCTTGGAGCATATCATCAGCGGGTGAAAGGAGTCTGGCCTCCACCAACCGACAAACCTTGGCACCCTTTTTGACCAGAGATCATGTGTACACCAAAGTTTTTATAACACTAGTCCTTTTATTGTGTGTGGTGATAAAGAATATAAGTGGTTCCCATGTAGATGGTCAAGATGTTGTGGACTTGGTTATCTAACACCCTCTGTTTGCAGGTACTCCACTTTAAAGGCCACTCAAATTACAAACTTGGGCTCTTTCATTCATAAAGTGGTATTGCACAAACCTACTAGATGCAATATTATAAAAAGCCCACTTGTATATCATAATTCTAAGTTCTATTTGGTGCTCAGGACTCTTTTCCTGACATTTGGAATTTATGAGATTGAAAAGGCAGTTTTGAACCTCTCCATGGTAATAGAACAAAAGTTAAGTATCACTATGCAAGCATTTGTAGCACTTCAGTTAGAAGTCGACAGTGTAGCCTCTGTTGTATTTCAAAACCGCTGCGACCTGGGTGCTCTGATAGCCAAACAGGGAGGAGCTTGCACAATTATTGATGAAAAATGCTCTTTCTATGGAAACTGCTCAGGGCAAGTAGAGACATATCTATACCTCTTAAAAGACAAGATAAATATTCTCCGTCAGGTTAATGAATGGGAAACTGGTTTAATAGGGTGTGGGGAAACTGTGCTTAGTTAGATCTGTTCTTTTCTACTTATTCTAATCTATGCTCTTCTCTCCCTTTTCAGATCTCTTATTACTTAACTACTAATAGTCAAGGAATTTATTATCAACCATTTATTGTCATCACAGCCACTGACTCAGCTTTTTAAAATTTTTATTTATTTTTATTTTTTTATCTTTTTTATTTCAGCATATTATTGGGGTACAAATGTTTAGGTTACATATATTGCCTGTGCCCCACCTGAATCAGAGCTTCAAGCATGTCCATCCCCCAGATGGTGCATACCGCACCCATTAGGTGTGAATATACCTATCCCCCCCACTTGCCTGACACCCGATGAATGTTACTACTATATGTGCACATAAGTGCTGTTCAACTAATACCAATTTGATGGTGAGCACATGTGGTGCTTGTTTTTCCATTCTTGTGATACTTCATTTAGTAGAATGGGCTCCAGCTCTATCCAGGATAATACAAGAAGTACTAGATTACCATTGTTTTTTGTGGCTGTGACTTAGCTTTTAATGTGTGAAACTTATAGGGACGTTCCAGACAAGGGGAATGAGGAGCTCAGGAAATTTCACCCAAAAATATGACTCCTTGATATAAAGAATATTTTTTTTTTTTTTTTTTTGAGACAGAGTCTCACTCTCTTGCCTGGGGCGAGTGCCGTGGCGTCAGCCTAGCTCACAGCAACCTCAAACTCCTGGGCTCAGGCAATCCTACTCTCTCAGCCTCCCAAGTAGCTGGGACTACAGGCATGAGCCACCATGCCCG
>CAUYSK010059073.1:0-28771 GCA_963575035.1 Avahi laniger | reverse complement strand
AGAGTGCCGTGGCGTCAGCCTAGCTCACGGCAACCTCAAACTCCTGGGCTTAAGCAATCCTACTGCCTCAGCCTCCCGAGTAGCTGGGACCACAGGCATGCGCCACCATGCCCGGCTAATTTTTTCTATATATTTTTAGTTGTCCAGATAATTTCTTTCTATTTTTTTCAGTAGAGACGGGGGTCTCGCTCTTGCTCAGGCTGGTCTCGAACTCCTGAGCTCAACGATCCACCCTCCTCGGCCTCCCAAAATTCTAGGATTACAGGTGTGAGCCATCGTGCCCAGACACATAATATTTTGATGCAGCCATTTTGAAGACATTCTGACAGCCCTGAAAAACAATTTAATTTTAAGAAACTTTTTAAAGCAGCAATTGACATAATCACACACAAATTTCATTTCTGATCTTCAGTCCATTCATTGCCAAGTGAATTTTAAAAGTACAGTAAGGTCAAGCCTCAGGATGAGGCAAGGCTCTGAGATATTTGTTGTTCACATTACTAGGAAATGAAGAATGGTGCATTTTAAGAAATATTTTGATATAAAATATATGCTATTTTGATGTACCCATTTTGATATGACCAAATAGCTACATGAAAATGACTGCATAAAAGTCTTTTTCCAGATCTGATTTCCACACGTACATCTGCATCACACATTTTGGAACTCCACTGCAATAAGGACAGATCTCTCTTTCTCTAGCATACCACCAGAAGTTTACTTTCACGGTTGGTAGTAATTCATTATGTTTCTAATGTTTGTGAGGATAGAAAAATGGAGGACTAGCTGGTGTACTGGCATTAGAGTCAATATTGATAGGCTTCCACCAAGCCAGATGGTTTCTCCTCACCTACATTGAATACAAGTAAAGACTCAATGTCACTCCAGGTTGTTTGGTTGTAAGCAACAGAAATAGTTCCTGGCTAACCTAAGCAAGAAAGGACTTTACTGGAAGAATACTGGGCAGGACATGCAATAGCAGAAAAGGTAAACAACCAAGTCTTAAGAAAGCTCAGAATCAGACTGGCTCCAGGATGTCAACAGAAAACCCAAAGAATGCATCTGCAGGGAAGTGCCATGAACAGCTTTGGTTCCACAACCATCAGTCCCTCGGTGTCTCTGCTCAAGTTTCAAAGCTTGTCCCATGTGCCCTCCCATGTGATTAAGACTCCTGGAATCATGTGACTGACCGACAGTCACATGGAAGGAGGAGGGCAAGTTCCCCAAGAAAAAAAGAAGGGCACTATTACCAGAAGAAAGGGGCAGTATCCCAGGAAAAGAAGAAAATATATATATAAATATATACACTAGAGAACTAAACTTCAAACACCCATTTTCAAAAATACAGGTTTTGTCTCACCTGATTCTTGTAAATAAAGGGTGTAGTTGCCTGCAGTAACACAGAACAGCCTTTGTGCCACATGTATTTGACTTTAATAACACTCTACCATCAAAGCAAGGGAGCGGCTGGCTACACCACTAAGCCTCATTCCCATCTCATGCAGAGTTTAGTTTCCAATTCTTGTTTTTACATTTTAGGAAAGACACTGTGAAGGTATTTGTCTCAGGCTCCATACCCTCTCTTCTGTTCTCTGCTCTGTAATTTAGGAGACCTGCGACCCTGGAAACTCAATTTCTGCAAGTCTCTTGCCAATTGGCTTCCAGTTAGGATCTGCCAATGGAAAGAATGGCAGGAAATGCGGATGTGGGAGGAGGGGAGAAGCAACTCTGTTCTTCACTCTGCATTCTCTCCACATTCCTCCAGCGGCAGGTGACAGCTCCCATCCATGGTCTTTTGCCAACTTCCACACCTGCACGGAGAACCTTCTTCCGTGGAGCCAATACCAGTCTCAATTGCTGAGCAGCAGAATGTAAGCAATGCTAACAGCAGCCTGGTGGTCCCAGCGTCAGCCAGGAAGCACCCCTTAGAAGTTCCAGAACCAGCAGCGCAGCACCCCTCGGCAGTGCCGGCACTGTCCATGGTACTCTGTCAAAGTTCTCACTCTGCCCTGGGTGGCCCTTCCCTGAGATTCTAGGTCTGGGACACTTCTCATTCATGCTCCAGCTGGTACCTGCTCCCTGAAGTTACTAATCTCTGGGTCATCTTACATTTGCCTTTTTGCTCCCTCAGTCCTTCTTATCACCTATATGAAAAGATCCTGTATTAATTTCCCTCTATTGGAAATACTGAGAGTGTCTCTAGCTTCCTTTCTGATGCAAATGTGGAAAGACCAGATTATGTCCAGAGTAGGATGGTGAAGGAGCTTGATACCATGTCATATTTGAAATGTGCCTCTTGTACAGAGGAAGACTTAGAGAATGCGATAACCGGGTTCAACTATCTGAAGAGCTTTCATCTGAAAAGGGGATTTTCTTTATCCTGTGTAGTTCCAGAGGATTAGTGAGCAGAAGTTTCAAGGAAGAGGTTTCAGCTCAAAATAAGGAACAGTCCTCTAAGCACTTGACCTGCCCACAGTGGAATGTGCCGGGCTCCTTCCATGGAGGGGTAGTCAAACAAATGATTGGGTTCCAGCCCTCAGAGACACTGGAGAGGGGCCAACCAGAGTGACAAACTGGGTCAAATCAACTCTCAAAGGTCCTATAGTCCCTCTGCAAAACCTATAGGCTTTAATTAAAGATTTGGTTGTTTTCTATAGGAGCTGGAGCACAAAGCTAGGATGTTTAGTGACCTGCAGAAAACAATGACATGTATCCTATAGGATCTATCTTGGTCCCAGAGTAATTCAAAACAATGACCCTTATCCTAAAACTGAAGAAATTCAACCTCTCACCATTTTACACTCAGCCGAAAGCTGACATCCATTAATAGGAAGATTTTCCTCACTTGTTCCCCTTTCTGCCTCCAAGGGGTCCATTCCATGTGCCTGGGGCTGATGCCCGGAGGCTCTTGGTGGGGGGTGGGAAGGACAGCGATGATGAGAGTCTCCAATGAATGGGATCAAAGGATTCCAGAGTTTTGAAGAGAATTGCCCATCCTTGTGAATCTTGTCTGATGGAGCCAAATCTCTGAATCCTTCCATTCCAGGCTGAGTTTTTGCCTCTCAGCCCTGGATTCACAAGGGATGGGCGTACAGTTGTGAAGGAACCAGACAAGACTTCGAAACCTTAACAACATTATCTTCCTGCCATCTCGAAAATCCCACCACCCTTCCGATTATTGCTACAGCCGTCAACAACTAGAGCACATCTGTACAGCTCCCTCCCTTCTGAAGTCCAGGGCATATGTGATGAGTCTCAAAACAGCTGTTCTACATCTCCTAGTTTTCCTTTCCTGGTACAAAACTGCCTTCACCCTCACTATGGTGGTTTGGAAGGGTTGGGGAGAAAGCCATTCTGTCCCGGGCACAGTTCGACCAACTATAGAAACACAAAATCATAAAATTCTAACCTCTATTCTGAGAAAATGGTAACTTATGGCACACTAAAAAAAAGATTCTCATATACTTTCCGTGTCAAGATGGAAACATTGGAGCAGAAAGGAAATACAATGACTTATACAAAGTAACATACTATGGATAGATCAGGATCAGAAATGAAACTAGAGCCCATTTTGACCTAGTCCAGGGATGCTCCCACCCTCTCCAATCTTACTGCTTCAAATGATCCCATATTACAAAAGAGAAAACCATGCAGTGAAGTGTTTCAATGCTTGGGTCCAGCTTTCTAGCAAGGGAGGGTTCAAACAGAAAAGATTTCCGTGACCCAGGGTCTGCATCTTTTGTTGATACAGCTCCTTGTAGACAATTTTACTTTTCATTTTACTTCCTCCTGATCTGTCCCAATACTCTTCCTATTCATCTCATATTATTAGATGATTTCCCAGAAGACAAAGGAAAAATACCCCAGAAGTGGTGGGCAGACCTGATTTGCCTATAAGCAAGTACACAGCTCTCTGGACACCTGCCATGATTTAGTGACACCAGGGTTTGTGAACACGTTAAAACACATACATGGCCGGAAGCCTAAAATTCCAACAATAGCAAACAATAATTTTGAGTTAAACAAACTCATTCCAAAGCCCTTACACACCCCGCTCCACCCCACCCTAAATTAAGGCTCTAAGGCCATGTTCTCTAATGAAAAGCTATTGGTTAGTTCCAGGACTGAAGGGGTAAGTCTGGTTGGAGAACGTGCTGAGAGGGGGGAAAGAGCAGAAGTATAGAACATCCTGGTGCAGTGGGAGGTGTGTGTAGTGGCTGGTTCTCTCTCCTGGGGAGCCCACCTATGAGTTCACCTCTGCTACTCGGGTCAGGAAACTCTGTCTTCACCTTCCAGCTCCCAAGATTTAAATTCCAACGTTCACGCAACTGCTGTTTCTTCTTCCCCTTCGCTCTCTCACTACCCTCCCTGCCCCTTCATGTTCCTCAGCCTCTCTCCGCCCCCTCCCTCCCTCCAGTCTGGGGCAGCCACCTGGGGACCCCCTATCCAGTAATTAGCCAGGGCAGCTGCTAAGCCCAACAAACTCCAGAGATCCGCAGCTGGCAGAGCAGAGTCCTGCCTGGAGGAGGGAGAAGCCGGGGGAGGCCCTCCAAGCCTTCTCAGGTGGCCAGATGACGCCTAATGAGGCCCCCTGCTCCCGAGGCCTCAGCAGATGGGCAAGTGCCTGGAAGCCTTAGGGAGCCAGAAAGACTCTCTGGGATCTCCCAGGGTGCTGTTTCCTTTCCAGCTGCCTCTGGGGCTGTGTGGGAAGACGGTTAAAATAGTAATTGGCGCCTTGGGTCAAGGGGCCTTGCCTTGCCCTGCCAGGAGGGGAGGAGCTCTGCCTCCTGGGGGGCAGTCCTTGGCCCACCCTCCTCCCCCAGCCTGGGGTCTGAGTTGATGCTGTTGATTGAAAGTGGTTTTTTTTTTTTTTTCTTTTTGGATGCACACCAGAGGAGTCCGCATTGGGAACATTTTTCTAAATCTAAACAACATACACCATTGCATTCACGAAAGGCAAATTTTAACCAGAAGGAAAACATGAGGAAAATATGTAGTTTTCATTCTTTCCTCCCCAGCCTGCAAAAGGGACCTGCAAGCTGTGATGGGGCAGAGGGAGGGTGAAGCAATTGATGATTTAATTTTGACAGACCGTTGTTTCCGGGGGAGCGAGAAGTTGGGAACCCAAAAGTGAGGGAGGGGGCAAGCCGTGGAAGGCACAGGTTTTATATTTCAGAGCGTGGCGGAAGCCTGCAAGAGAATCCTGTGGTCCTGCTAATCGAGGCAGCCACTGCACGCTTTCTACTCCCAGTGTGGCCACATCCACAGGTAAAGAAGTTCCTAAGTGACCAGGCAGGGAAGCAGAATCCTAACGCGCCCTCCTACCCGAAAGTTCTGCCATCATTAGAAGTTTACCTTTCAGTACCCAGCAGGGCATAAATGGAAATTGGAAATATTGGCGGTTACAAACATTAAGGGGGAAAATGCAAGAAGCAGAGCTAAGAATGTATCACACAACCTCTTTGCTGTTCCCTTTTCCTGACTCACCTGACTCTCCTCTTGCAGGACAAACTCTCCTCTTGCTTTTTGATGAAGACCATGACATCTGCTGTGTTTAAGCTTTCAACTCAAAGAGCTTTATTATAGAAAAATAAAGGTCAGGAAAACACACGAAATCTGTGTGCTATCACAGCCCTCGCACCTCCACTTGCGATACCCTCCAAGCGTCCATATGGATTCGGAGAAGCAGCCCATGTGTGTCATCTGGTGGTTTCCTTTTTTAAGCTGTTGCAAAGTGAACTCACATCAGAATTGGTCTTACCTTATAATCACCCTCTAGCCCAGGAACGATTGTTTTCTGTTATATGCAGAAAAACTTTCAGAAGGAAATGTAATAAGGCTGAGAAAATACGCATACAAATCATTTGTTACAATATTCCTTATTTACCCTTGTTATTAATGTCTCTTACTTGCGGGACCAATCTGGGGATTGATTACATTTTTGGCCAGCATAGGACCAAGCTGACAGCAGAATGTCTTTGAGCAATCTCAGCTCTCTGTACTTTCTGGAGTATAACATATTTTCTGCAGGCTTTGGCTGATACAGTGGACATTAATTGTTAATTCTCCTCCAACAGCCATCTGCTAAAGCGTAGAGTGCCCGGAAATCTGGGGAAACAGCGCCACCTAGCAGCCTTTGCTCTAAGTGCTTCAAAGCCGAGGTCATTGCTGACTGGGTCAGGTGGGGAAAAAAAACAACAGTTCTTTAGGGGTGACCAAGTTGGAGAGATGCTCCCCACAAATCCACCTCTGATACCAGTGAGCACAATCAGTTTGCAACATCTTGGGCTCTGTTTTGGTCAGGAAAACAGCTCAGCTTTATACTCCGGATGGATGAGCAGAGTTTCATAAAATTATATTAGCATAGTGCATTTCATCTGGAAGTTACCTTGGACCTATCCATTTAACAGATGAGGAAACTGATGCTCAGGGAGATAAGGGTACTTGTTCAAGGTAACACAGCTACTTTGTGATTCAATCAGACTCAAAAACCAAAACCAACCCTACTGTTCCCAGAATGGGAGCAACCATTTATCAAAGCCTAGCTAGAATTGAAGGCAGGAACAAGACACAGAAGTGAGAACATCTACCAGTAAACTGAAGGGATGGGCATCGTTCTGAATCTAGAAATCATACCGAGGCTGTGGCCAGGTAAGCACAGGGGCAGATTGTGGTCCATGTCTAGGATACAGGCACACACCATGAACAAATCTTGGAGTAGCCCCCCCAATACTGTGATTGAAATGGCTGGACCAACAATTTGGACTTGTCTTTGTTCAGGCTGCTATAACAAAATACCTAAAACTGAGTAATTGATAAACAACAGAAATGTATTGTTCACAGTTCTGGAGGTTGGCAAGTCTAAGATCAAGGTGCCAGCAGATTTGGTGTCTGGGGAGGGCTTGTTCCTCATAGCTGGTGACTTTATGTGTCCTTACATGGCAGAGGGGGAAGGGGGCTTGCTCGAGCCTCTTTTAAAAGGCACTGATCCCATTCATGAGGGTGGAGCCCTCACCAACTAATCACTTCCAAAAGGCCCCACCTCTTAATACCACCACACTGGGTATTCATTTCCAATATATAAACTTTGGAGGGACACCAACACTCAGACCATAGCAGGACCATTCCTCAGCCCAGCTTCTCTGTGGTCTGACCTGTCAAATTTCTCCCACAAAAGACCAATATTGCAGGTTTTAATTTCAGAAACAGAGGTTTTCAGGTTTTTCTCCTTCAAGGGCCCTGCAGAACTTTGACTTCAAATGTGGCAGACTCTCTCTCTGTGAAAGAATATTTTATAGACTCCTCCTGTCAGAGCTGGAAGAGACCTCAGGGATGACCTTGGCCAGTAGAGCTTGTCCCTGAATGCATGTTTGAATCACCAGGGGAGACATGAAAAACATCAGTGCTTGGTCCCCACCCAAGACCAATTAAACCAAACTCTGGTGTAGGGCTGAGGTATCAGTATTTATTTAAGTTCCCTGAGTGATTCCAGTATGCAGCCAAGGTCAAGAATCACTGACCTCCCATCTCAGAGATGACAAAACCAAGGCCCAGCAACACACGCGGAGGTGATGGAAGAACTGGGGCCAGTTTTCCCTCCCTTGCCTTTGGCTGCCTGTTCTAGTCTACGACATCCTCAGCGACGCAGAATGCTGGTCCCAAGTTGCTCTGCCTCTTCACTCCCAGCGCTCCACGAGGAGCCAGCTGTGGGTGGCTGTCTGTGTATGTGAAGTGCCTTGAACACTGGGCACTCAGCGTTTAGGAACCTGAGAGAAGATAGACTAAGGCATTCTAACCAGTGTGGCAACTCTGCCCACATGGCTGATATTTCTTTTCCAACCATGACTTCTGGAATTGGAGAAATAACCACAGGGTGGATTGGGGCCCCTTCCAGGCTCACTGTGAGGTGGACAGGAGTCGAACTCCATTGATCACCTATTTTAGGAACAATGGTGAGGGACACTTTGGGTCTCCAGTATTCAGTAGTCCCCAAAATTCTAGTTATATCCCCTTTCCCCATGCACAATCACCCTAGTAAACAGCCACAGGTCGCTTAGGGAAGTTTAGGAGGAAGATTGACAGTGTGCATTTTGGGCTGTGCTGCAGTATTTCCTGCCCTTCATTCTAGAGGCACTGGGTCTGCAAACTGGCTTGGGCCAGGGAACTGGGTGAGGGGCTGTGACCTTCTATAATGGTGATTTCATTTACCAGATCTAGAGTTTTTCCATCTATGCAAAACAGCTAAGAGTGTCCTGGGCTGCCCATCTATTTCTACTTGAGGAATATCATGATCAACTGCCAATGCTGCGATCTCTGTGGGTCGTCCTAGTCTGCTGACTACGTCAGCTCTGATGAGCTTTACAGCAACCACACGCATCTTCTCTTTGGCAATTAAATAGCACCTCTTCATCCCTGCCAGCCTGTCGCATCAGCACCACTGATGTCAGGGAGCTCCATCCAATCGCAGCTGTACCCACTGCCACTCCTGCCACCGTGGAGCTCCTCCAGCATGGTGGGCTCCTCTCACAAGTGTCTCGCCCAGCCCTGGGACAGGGAGTGCCTCTGGACCCTCTGTGGGGTCTCCTGTGATAAATCTGCTCCAGCACTTCCATCCCCCTAAGCCTTTGGGTATTTCCTCTGGCTCACTGAGGACATCCAAGCCAGGTTATCCTTCCCCATCCCAAGTGTTGGAAAGATCTGATCCAGAACTTGTCACCTTATTTTCTTCATGACAAATCAAAAACCTCAAAGTACAACACTCTGCATCCAAATCACATCTCCCTGCTGTTTCTCAAACTCTAAAACCTCTTGTTAGACAAAGTGCCTGTGTTTTATAGAAATCCCTGCTCATGGGCCATGAAATGAATAATTGCATCAATACCAAAAGTTTAGAAGAGAAGAATCTTGGGCAACCTTAGCATAAGATTCTCGAGGGTGAGGTCTGCTGAGACCAGGAACGCCCTGGCATGAATATTCCAGGTTGAGCTTCCCCGTTCCACTTCCCATTTCCGCCCTCTTCCTTCAACCAGAGAACTTAAAAAACGGAAGGTGAAGACTCTTAACTTCTTGGAGTGAAAATGCTTCCAGAGCTTGTAACCCTTTTGCCCCTGGTTTTGACCTTTGACATTCCCGAGAGTAATACTCAGAAGCTTTAGGGGGCGGTGGGTGTTGGTCGCATGTACAGGGATTTGTGCCTGACTCCCCAGTACACCTAGGGGTGGCCCTGACCGCAAGCTCCCTTTTTTGGATTCGGTGTTTCGGCCAAACTCACACAGGCTGTCAAATAATTCATTCCAGGAATCCTTTAAAACTGTAAGTCAGATCGCTCCTCTGTGAAACCCTGGATTGTCTTCATGCTTCCCTCAGAACACAAAGGTCCTTCCACTGGGCACAGGCCCTAGGCGCTGAGCAGCCTCTTTCCTCCCTGGCTGGTCTCCTACCCCACTCCTCATTCACTGCCATCCAGACGTCCAGACACACTGGGCTTCTTGATTTTTCTCAGACACGCCTGGAACCTTGCACTGGCCAGCCCCTCTGCCGAGCGCGCCCTTCCTCCAGCTTCCCCTGAACTCCTTTAATCTTTGCCCAAATGTCTCCTGGGGCCACCGACAACCCCATTTTAAACTGCATCCTCCCATCCCCATCCTCCACCCTCTGCCTTTTTTCCATGGGACGGGTCACCTTCTAACGTTTGGTATTCTCTATTTATTTTGATATCATTTGTCTATCCCACTAGAATGAAAGTTCCATAAGAGCAGGGACGTTTGTCTCTGTTGTCTCTGCTAAATCCCCAACCCCTAGAAAATGTTTGGTATGGCAGGTGATCAATAAATATTTCACGAATCAATGAGTGAAAATGCTCTGTGCTTGGCTCTGTGATTTAGCCAATCACAGCTTCATAAACGATCCATGAAAGAGCCAGTTGTGGCCAGTCTACCTGCTTTTCATCTCTACCAAACTGTAACAGTCTCACAGTGATTAATTTGATTACAGTAATTAAAAATTGCCCCAGCCCAGTAAGACATATAGACCAAGCAATTAATATTTCCACAGCATTTCTTTTTTAAATTCTTTAATTAAAAATACACATGAATGGTTACAACAAAAAGTTTTCATTTCACCTAAGCTTGCCATATGTTTCTTATAAAAATAAGTGAATCTTGTCCCACTAATAATGGACTTCATCATTTTTCTTGGGGAAGGCTTCAAGTAAAAACAAAATGATAATTGAAACTCCTTTCATATTAATTTGATAATGACTTTACAAAAACAGCCTGCACTGAACTACACGGATGTGCCTCGCGGGAGAATTCTACAACCCCTGAAGATAAACAGGATCAGCATCAGTTCACAACAAGAGCAGGACACTCTTGTCAGACGCCATTTTAGTGTTGTTCTTTTTGTCCAATGGTAGCTTCAGCCAGTGAATTGCTTTGTTCTTATAGGTTATTCGGCATTCAGACAGCTATCTTCTATTATGGAAACTGATTACAAAGCAGATACATTCATCAACTGGGGAACTCCTCAGATGAAATTTATTCTTTCATTTGCCAAGTTTTGACTTAGAATTCCATAGACATGCTGAATATACCGAGTAAATTCTTGGACACTCTATAGGAGATAGGAATGGGAGGGGCATTTGATATAAGGAAGGAGGGGTTCCAGTCACCCCTCAGTGATAAGGTGTCCTGAGGATAAGATCTTCTTGAAGGGAGGAGGAAGCCATGCAGAGTAAGGAGAGCATTCCAGGGCCAGCACCTGCAAAAGCCCTGAGGGAGGAATGAGCTTGACCCTCAGGCTCCTTTCTGGCTTCTCTCCTTTCTCCCCTTGTCTGGAATCCAGACCCTTCCTCCTAGCCCAGAAGTCAGCCTCCCCTTCCCCAGGAGATCCAGGGACTTCCCAGCCCTTAGTCTGAATTAGACATCTCAGAGTAGCTCCACTCCCAAAACTTTTGGTGCCACGGGCTCTAAGACTAGTTCTCCCAGGTAAACAATTTTGTCCACCCACAGGCAGGAAGCTGCAGATTCCTGGCCTTTCAACACAGGTTTTCCTCTGCTGACAAAATCCATCACCAAGTAGAGGTATTGGCAAGACTTCACCTGACTCCATGAAAAACCTCCTTCCCAGCCCGCCCCCACACTCCCACCACGAAAGGTAAGGAAGAGCCGAGCTCAGTAGAGGACAGGCTGGTGTGGGCTCATTTTGTCCCATTTCTCCCAGTCCTGACACACGTCACCGTCGATGAGTAAGCTGGACTCCCCATCTGCACCCTCACCGTGCCTGGCGGGAGGGCCAGGCTAGCATCACAGATTAGGGGCATCCAGTCCTGGCCAACCCCTACCCTCCTGCAGAATCACCCCACCTGGAGGGAAAGCACAGTGGGTAGGGGGAGAAAGAACCACAGCAGCTTCTTTAGCTGCCAACAGTACATACGCAGGCTGCAGGCTCTGCTGAAATGGGTCCAGGCTCTTGCATGTGTTAATGTTAACTGCTGCTTTCTATTCATCTCAGCCTCGTTTCTAGCACTTCCCAATTCCATGCTTATAAGCAAGACTGGCCATTTATTTGAACAGAAATAGCATACAGAGTGAATTTAAAGGATTCTAGAAAGGCAAAGTGGGCCAAAGTCTCACTGAGTTATCCACTTTCTCTCCCCTGCAGGTTTTTTTTTATTATTATTATTGTGATGCTGCTGTGTGCACTGTGCTAGGTACCTTCTACACATCATTTCACTTAACTGTCATTATAACGACATGAGATGGGTCTTAGTGTTCACGTGTTACAGATGAAACAAATGAGGCTTGGAAGGGTAAAAACCCCTGCCCAACTCTCCCAGAGCTGGAGCTGATGGAGGCACGTGTGGCTCTAGAGTCCAAGGAGATTGCTCTTCTTGAACTCCATGCAAAGATGCCTGAAAGGGGAATAAATATACCCTGGATGCTGTGGATGAGTTAAATCTAATCCACTCTCTGAGGATGAGAGCTTGGGCATCAGGAATCCACTATGTTTCTGGTAGGAAGAGGGCAGCAGGGGTTGAAGGTGCCAAAACGAGGCAGACTCAGCAGGACATTGCTGACTTCACATACATGTCTGCCCCAGGCTGCCTGAGCTGGCTTCCTGTCGTAGGGGAAGGTGAGCTGCCTGCATTAGTCAGCACCTGCTCATAGTCTGGCTTTCTGTCCTGCTTGGCAACAGGCTGGCCTAATGCATCAACAAAGCAGGAAGCCACCCAAGCAGTGTGGAAGGAAGGGCACCAACAGGTATGCCCTTAAAATTCTCCCTACCTCCAGGACTGAAATTTCCCCTCATTTCACAGAGGCACAGAGTGGAAGAAACTAAACTAAACTTTCCAAAAAGCACCAGTCAGGGCAGAGTCAGGACTGGAAAGAAGGAAGCAACCCACCCACAGCTCATGCATCCATCATCCATCCATTCATTTGTTCATCCAGATGCATCAGAACAGCGAAGTCCTTGCACTCACGGAGCTGATGTTCCAGTTGGGGAGAGAGACTATGAATGAATAGACAATGCAGTGTAAGGAGACAGAGAAGAATACAAAGGAGTCAAGAGCAGACTTTCTGCAGTGACTTTGAGCAGAGACCTGAATGCAGGGAGGCAGCAAGGACAAGGTTACTAAGAAGGGAACATACTTGGTGTGTGCAACAAATAGCAAGGAGGCCAGAATGCCCAGATTGCATTGACTGAGGAACAGCAAAGCAGGAAATTATGTTGAGAGAGAAATGATGCTGCATCATAAAGCAGCAGCACTATTTTTTTAAAATGGAAGAGCTAAAAAGAAAAGAACACCATGATCTCCTTTACGGGTTTTTTTATTTTTATTTTTAAATCACTCTGGTTACCATATGGGGAAGAACCATGGAGAAGGAAAAGTATGGAAGATGACGGTGGCTCGAACTAAGGAGGAGCAATGAGGAACTTAACAAGGAGTTGGGTGAGAAGGCTATGGGTCAAGAATGACACGTGGTTTTCAGCCTCCACATTCTGTTGAATTGTGATGGTGCCATTTACCAAAGTGGAGGCCCTGACGTGGATGTCAGAGTCTGTGTTCTATCTGGCTCTCAGATCTCTAGCCTGCAGAACAGTGGATGGCACACAGGAAGGGTTTAGTAAACATAAATGATCCAATGCATGCAGTGATTAGTACGTGCACCTATACACAAACGTTCAACCACTGTGCTCTTTTGGCTTTTGCAGTGGTTTTCAATTATTTTAGCGTCTTTTAAAAATGAAGTCGTAATTGTAATACCAGCATGTAAAACAAAAAAATTGTAAAATTCTACTAACTAAAATTTATATTTTGAGTTCAATTATGGCATTTGACTACCGTAAAGTCAGTCAGTGGAGCCAAATGATTCTAATGAACCCAGACATTTGCAATCAGACGTTATGGACGATAGTTGCAGTTTTCTGCAAGCTCTAACTTCTCATTTGTTTCTGTTTTATTTGATTGCACCTTATGAAGAAGTGGTTATAAACGGGGAAAGTTTTAAATGTGTTGTGTGCCAGTTAGCAATGCCTTTGGCTCCATGTCATAGTTCAATGTCAGCAGCTTAACCATAAAGATATTTGTGGTCGATTCCCAAAAGCCAGGTGAATACAGAGAAGTGTACCTAGTAAGAAATAGCACTTGGAAGGCTTGAACCAGTGCCCCAGCATGGACAATGTGGAACTAGGTCAATAGCTCACAGTGCCATGAAGGAGCAGGGTTTCCACCTTCCATCCAGCCCTCAGCAGGTTGTCCTTCCATCCCTGGGTTCTGCCTCACAGCCGTGTCCATCACGACATCTTAAAAAGCAGAAGCAAAGAGGCATCCAGGCAGAAGGCGACCTTCTCTTTGTAGACAACGCTCTCTTTTTTATCAGGGAAACATCTTTTCCAAAAGCCTCCAACAGCATTTAATTGGCCGTATCTGGGCCACATGCCCATTCCCAGACCTTCACTAAGCTACAAGACTCTCCGTATAATAGCTGAACAAGACCAGAGAACAATTTCAAGAAACTTTTCAATAACTGATCTGGAAGCTTGAAAGGCAAGTGGCAGAAACATTTTGTATAAAGTGGAATAAATGCTCGTACATACGTAAAACTGGGCCATCTCCCGCTGTTCTCTGTGGCAAAAGGCAATTTTGATCTTTCTTCTGAAGACTTCAGAAAGTGGAAATAAATTGATTGACACAAAGAAAAACATACTAAAGGTTATGTTTTCCCATTTATCTCCACAGAATCCCATTCACTGTGGCCACTGTCCCCCAGAACCTGTCTTCTCTTTCCCAGAAGCCCTCTTTAAGAATGTCACCCTCTCCTGACTCTTCCTTTCCATCATCCTCTGCCCATAATCGCTGGTCCTGATTTCTCCATTTGCTCTCCCCTGCCCCATTATCCTGATATGTGCAAGGGAGGTGGAGAAGAAAATAGGCCATAGGACCCATGCTTTGATATTTTTAACTCTGTCCCATGATAATAACGAACAATTGCTTCTACTCCCTCTCATAGATATCAGTCAGACCAGAAGTGTCCACATTTACCATTAGAGTAAAAAAGTTACTTGCCATTCAACACATCAATATATGGCATGTTAGAGTTAATTCATTATTCCACTGGGGACTATAGCAACATGACATGAACAGGCTCTGAGCACGATCCCAGAGCCCTGCCTGGCAGCTATTTCCGTATGACCCACATATACTTTAGGGCTAAACAGTTTGATACAATTTCCTGTGCTTAGTTAGATGCAGGCCTAAATTTTTTGTAAAGCTGATAGTATATTTTTTCCAAGTTAAAAATATAGTCTCAAGGATAGTAGCAAAAGCTTTATCCTAAGGGCTACACCCCCTCACTCTCTTTCTCTCTCTCTCTCTTTCACACACACACACAGTGAACCTGACAATACAAAGACAGATAGTAGTCTCTTGTGTTTACTTTAAAACAGAAAATATTCAGTGTGGGTTTCTTTTTCCTTAGTCCATAGTTTTTAGATGAGTTAAAGATACATGATTTTTAAAAAATTCTTGATTCGCCCTATGGTAGGATAAACATGAGTTGCAAACAACCAGCTTTTCACATTATTCTTCTAGAGACCCCTTTAAATATGTAAATGTATTAACCAAGGGGAGTATCATGTTAGCATGTCAGCACGAAAGACAGGTTCCCCAAATATACTCCCAACCCTGCCTGTGTACAGTGGCGAAAAGAAACCCAGACAATTTCATCTGTGAGCTCCACCCACCTGTCCCCTCTTAACTGCTATGTTTACGCCCTTCCCGTTGGAAGAATTAAAAATGTAGAAATTCAACAACAAGACCCTGTGTCTGAGTGTGAAAAAGATCTTGACTCAGATGAGTGGGAGTCCCCACTCCCCACCACGCAAAGGCTATTTGGAAAAGGTTGCATACCTCAAAGGCAAGGACTGAGTCTCTCTTCCTCCTCCACTTTGGACAGGATAACCTTGTGACAATAATAATAATGCCAGTAAGGCAGCAGTGGCTGAACTACTACAGAAGAGACTCATTTTCAGTTCAATTTTCAGCATCAAAAGTTCAAATAACGGAGCATCACCTCTGATGAAATTGCAAACTGCAAGACTACCTGTGATTTCAAACCAACCAGAATTGAAATTCTCTGCCTTAGAAACTCTTCAGAGATTCTTTATGCACTTTTGACTTGAAATAATGACTTCCTTTTAAAAATAAGGCAGCTATAGATTTTGAGGTTGACTTGCTTTTAATGTCTGTGAGTTTTTTTTCAACCCAATGCAGGAAAACTACCCTGGCCTTAGTCAGTGCACCAAAAAAGGTAACTAACCCCATGACCACCGCACCACCCCTATTCTTTGATATGGACAACTGAAAGGAAAGAGTCTTTGCAAAAGCAGTTCCAAGCCCCAACTTTCCTGCAGCCCTTAAGTCCCTCCTATACAGAAACTAGAGCTACTTCTGTCTGTCTTGCTCTCAGCCTCCTTAGCTGAGCCACTGGAACTCCCTTACAGGCTCAGGCCTTACTCAACTTTCTAAGCCCAGTGGTTCTTCAAGCAGGGGAAATGTGGGATTATGGATTTTGTTTCTGCAGTTGGTTTTGTTTCTCTTGATCTTCATATTCTACTCAATTCATCTACAGTTACCTGGGTGATAAGTGATAAGTAGCTATATCCTAAGACACAGCAACAAAAACTTCACCTGATTATTTTCATATTTTATAGTTAAGTAGTTCCCCCCCTTAGAAACATATATCCTAATGACTAGAGTTTATCAATAAATTATGCCTTTGCTCATACTTTGATTCTTAATCTAATACCTTGTTTGTTTAATATTCTCAGTATGAGTTCTATGAGCCCATCAAAGAGCTGCTAAAATGCAATATGGTTTTATCAGACAGCATGCTTTGGGAAGCAAATAAGAGGAAACCCAACTCAAATGGTTTGAACAATGAACAAAATGTGTGTAGCCCAACAATGGCATAAACTATTTAATAAATAGCATTAAAATTGTTATTGAGTAGCATGGACATGTCTATATTTTAAGGCACATTACCCTGAAAGATTTATGAAATATGAGTGACTATTTCTCATCAAACATAAAATCAAGTTACCATCTAAGATGCTAGATGTAATTTATCTCCAGTGTAAAGAGGTTTATAAATGCATTACTATTAACTAAAGATACATAGATAAACAAATATTCACCACATGATTTCAAGACTTACTCTAAAGCTATAGTAATTAAGGTAGTATGTTACTGGCATAAGAGTAAGTAAGGAGATTAATAGAACAGAATTGAAAGTTCAGACATAGACCTCTATATATACATGGCTAGTTGATTTTCAATGGAAAGTAATCAGTAGGGAAAGAAAAGGTTTTGTTCAACAAATGGGGCTGCAACAACTGGACAACCATGGAGGGGAGTGAATTTTGATCCCTACCTCACACCATACATGAAAATTAATTTGACAGATTATAGACATAAACATAGAAGAAAAAACAATAAAGCTATCTTTATTGTTAAAACATAGGAAACTATCTTTATGGCCTGAGGATAAGCAAAGATTTCTTAGCCAGGTCACATATTTCAAGAAAGACTTATGTAAGAATGTAGGGCAGTTTTCTTCATAATAACTCCAAACTGGAAACAACCCAAATATCCAACAACTGGTAAATAAATTGTGGTATGTTAATAAAATAAAATATTAACTACTGGTGCATTCAACATTTGGATGAATATCAAAAACATGCTAACTGAAAGAAGACAGCTATAAGCAGATATATCATATATACTGCATTATTCTGTTTATAAGATATTCAAGGATAAGCACTACCAATAGAATTGGCTATAATTAAGAACAACTGGTTTCTTCTAGGTGGGTTATGGACTGGAAAGAAGCCCAAGGAAATTTGAGGCAGCAATGGAAATGTTCTATATCTTGATTGGGGTTTTAATTACATGGATATATATACATATCAAAACTCATTGGATAGTACATTTAAGATCTATACATTTTGGGGAGAAATTATACATCAATGAAAACAATATATAAATGCATAAATACATGAGTACTGAATTATAAATTACATTTTTCTTTGATCTACATTTTAGGATTTCTGAAATCATAATGTGTCTTTTAATTATGATCTATAGAAACTAGCCATCTGGCATTGAATTCTTTTTAACACAAATAATATTTATTAAGTTTTTTACTGACATATAACATATAGTTGGAACCTAAGTGTACAGCTTGATAATTTTTTACAAAATAAATTCCCCCATGTAACCACCTTTCAGATCAAGATATAAAGCATCACCAGCACCCCAAAGCCTCCCTCTGACCCCCTCTCATTGCTATATAGTATTTCATTATATGAATATGCCACAACTGACTCATTCATTCTATTACTAATGAACACTGAATTGTTGACAATCTTTATTATAAATAAAGCCTCTGAGAGTACTCTTGTACATTTTTTGATGTACTTATATATTTATTTGTGGGTCATAAGGTAAACATATGTTCAACTTTCCTGAGTACTACCTCACAGTTTTCCAACATGGTTGTGCCAATTTATGTTCCCATCAGCAGTGTATAAAAATTCTAGTTGTTTCACATCTTTGCCAAAACTTGGTACTATAAGATTTGCTTTGGGTGGTTTTTTTTTTTTTTTGGTTTGTTTTTTGTGTGTTTGTAAGGGGGTGTCTATGATTCTGCTGAGTGGTGGTATCTCAACAATTTGAACATGCAGTTACATTTTAACTTAAATTTGGATCACCAATTGTTGCTTTCAATGTTTTCAACAGATTACATCATAAGATAATTTCATATGGCAGACTGCAAAGAAACAAAACAGCAGGAAATGTGGAGATGTCGTAATTCAATATTTTCTTATAAATCAACAAACCAACAACCAAATGCTGTAAATGATCTACCAAAGAGTTGAGGAAGCTGAATTTGCTACTGAAACATACAAATGGGGGGAAGATATTAAGGAAAAGTTTGTTTGTCACAACTCCAGGTAACACAGCTAAAAGCAGTAGAATTTTCCAATTCTTCGTGATAACGCCATGAAAGAGATATCACTATCTCTATTTTATAAATGAGGAAATTTAGTCCTGTAATTATCAAGAGAAGAATTCAAAACCAGGTGTATCCAATTCTAATACCTGTGCTCTTTCCATGCAAGTCAAGCAGAATATAAAAGAAACAAACAAAAAAAAAATCCATGCCCCTTGCCCATTTAATCATCACAGTCTGTAATTTTTAAATCCATTTTCTCATAGAACCGTAAGCTCCCCCACCTGTTTATCATAAATAAAGCAGCCAAGTTTTATTTATAAAAAACATTTCTAAAAACATGTATTTACAGCATTCTGTATAATCCAAGCCAGTCAGCAATACATCCCCACCTCACCATGAAAAAACTGAGAAGTTGACCTATTCTCGTGATAACAGAGCCTGGGCCAAGGATGGGAGCCGCTGCTCCCAGCACGGTCACCGTGCGGCACTGTCATAGCAGGAATTAGCCAGACACACCCGTCTCCCAGCCCCTGCATCTCCCCTCAAGTCTGAGCTGCAGACAGTGTGGGGGTGGGATGCAAGTATGTCTTGGTCCCCTCTCCACTTCGTTGCTACATGCTACATTCCCTCTTCTCAGACAACTAGGATAAGATGATCTGGAAAAGAACATTCTCTCTTAGGATTTGGTGTTTAAGTTGGTTACACTTCCCCTGATTTTATGAATTTATAAAAGGGCATTGCTTAACCACTCCACCACCCCACACACAAAAAAAAGAGTAACAAGGGATATCAAATTCTGCTTAATTAGAGAGGGAAAAAATATATTAGGGGTGATGTCTTCTAGAGGCTACATAACCTAGGCTGTTGGTAAAGGTCTGAAGATTAAAATGTCCAGCAACCCAGTAGGAACTATCTTTGCTGCAACAGCATCTCCAATTAGAGCTGAGATTTGCTTTGAACCACATCACTCATGATAAGGATAAAGACTTCCCAGTCCATTGACTAACAAAGATAAGTACTTAAGTGGCCTAATTATGCCTGCAGTGGCAAATCACCCTTACAAGAAAGCTAATGCTTTTTGCCAACATAGAAACGATCCAACTGTTCCTTTGTCTTATAATGATTGGGTTACCAAGGCAGGAAACACCTTTAAAATCAAGTTTGTGTACATCTTGATTCATTGTAGCTGTCTAGAGTAGAAACCGTTTTTCCAACCAGAAGACGAGGGAAAGACTTAGCAACCTGGACAGCCGGTAAAACAGAATATATTTCAGACACATGACAAAAAATTAATTTCCAAAGGTTTTTCAATCAAGAATGATAATGTCTGAAAAATAAATAAGTCTCCAGGCTGCAAGCAAACACTGGGAAAATGAATAAGGAAGTTCTAGGACAGTCTGACTACCATTAAACAGTGGTCCTGGCTGTTTATGAGAAAGGACTCCTTGCCCGACAGGGAGCCTAGGAGCAGACGCCATGCGACAGTGAGGACACACCATCCCTAAGGCTGGATGTGCTGAATCAACCCACTGGTGTTCACTGGGGTCTCAATCTTAATGGGTGGGTAAACAGAGACATTTAAGAAAATACTTTGAACAGTTAAAATTACCAAAAGGCTAACAAAGTGTTGCAGAACTTAGAGGAAAAATATTGTAAAATCAATGAATTTCCTTCAATGTCTCCAATTTCCTTTCTCTTTAAAATAAACCCTGGGAAGAATCGTTTTGTAAAGTGAAGAATTCTCCTCTCTTATACGAATGGCTCTCCTTTCCTTCTTATGTTTTATATGTTTGGATTTTCATGCATTGACTTTTTCATAAGGCTGTACTTAAGAAAACGAAGAATAAAACATCATTATATGAAAGCTGGAGAGTCAATAAAAGTCAAGGAAACTGCACCAAATTACTCAGAAGCACTCTGATAATTCCCTTTTCAATTGGTCATAGACAATGAACTCCCCATTGAGTAGAGTGGAAGGTTCTTGTTGGAAAACAGTGAAATGCAGAGTGGTTTCCCAGAGGATGGGGACCTTCACCGGGGCCCTGAAGAACGTTAGGATTTGATAGACATTTCAACCCTTCTCCTAAAATGATTAGTGCACTATCTTTTATTATTGGATTTATAAAGCTGAAAGAACCTTGGTGAACGCTAGTTTCTGCTACCAGATGCTCTCCCTAAAAAAATCGTTTTCAAATAAATTTTGGGAAAGGTTCCTAACTCCTTTATTAGAGTCAAAAGCACATCTGTACAGTAGAGGCCACAAGAAATTCTGTAGAAAAGAAATTTTCTACAGAATGTTTGATGCACTATTTCCAAAATATTTAACCATGGAACTATTTTTCTTTATTATCACACCTAACAACTCTTCAAGTGTAACACTCTTTGGAAAATGTTGATCTAGTTAGGAAAATGCTTAGTAGCCCAATGTCCTCATTTACTTGGTGGGAAAAAAAAAAAGTGGGGCCCAGGCATGACAAGGGAGTTTTTCAAGTTAATCCATCAACTAGACCAGTAACCTGATTTAACATACAGCCAAGGTCTCTCTCCACTAAGTGATTCTGAGGACCATACTCAAAGGCAGCCTACCTGGCTTTCTGGTGTTGGTAAATTGTAATATGGAAGAGTATATGGCACTGTATTCCCCTGTGGGAGGGGTGCATGTCACAAAGCAAATCTGCTGATCCATGGTTTAGCTGAGTGCCTTTCCTCTAGAAGGAAATGCTCTGGTTCCATTCCAGTGCCTTCACAGGTTAACTCAGTGAACAGGAAAGAACAGCAGGTATCTGGCTGTGCCAGTCTTCAGGGTCACAGGAGGTGAGTTTTAGGAACCAATAGCTAACATAGGAGCCAGTGTTGTATACAGCAGTTTGATCCCTGGACTGTCGGACTTGCTTAAAGGAAGCTCTAAGCAACTAATGACTATATATTTCCACCACTGTTCACACAGAAAAATGTCATTTCTGATCAAGTACCAGTCAAGTCATGGGCCATGGAAAATCCAAAGATGTACCCAAGCTAAGAGGTTTTATTCAACCAAAATTAAATTGAGACATTAAATACAATTAAGAGTTTTCTTAAATGTTATATTCAACATAAAAACTCTTAGAATACAATCTAAGCATTTGGAGTTTCTTGGGTTATAATCGAGAGTGTGTGGCAATTTCGGTTTCACAGACACTAAATCAGTCCATGCCAGAAGACATGCATATTGGACGCTAAGTGTCATCATCAGATACAATAGGTATTTAAGAGATGTGCACTGGAATGGAAGAGCTAAGGTGGGGAGAATCAGGGAAAGGCTGACCATCTTTCCCCAGGGAAACCTCTGTGCATATAGACCCTTAAGATCCAGATTGCAATGACTGGAATCTTTTGAGCTTTAAAGCACCTTTCCCCCACAACAGAAAAAGTCTGCAAATATGTTCACTCTCTCAATTTTTGTATCTCATGTTATTGCCTCTTCAGCCTAGGGATAATTCTGAATAAAAATCTGAAACTCCGTGTATTGAATCAAACATGACTCACAGAGGACCCCACCCCTGAGTTCATCATCCCTGCACCACAGATCTGTTTTATTTCTAGTCTCGGTGGTGATTTTTTCCTCCTATTTTCAAATGATTCACATTAGATCATGACCACTAGTGGCTTTTTTAGTGCCAAAGGGTAAAGGAGAAAACTGGAAGGAAATGAGGACTGACAGAGAAGTCCTGTTCTTGGGAAGATGTGAATGAAAATAGAGATGTAAAACTTCACGGCTTGAAATGCCCAGAGAAACCAAGGGAGGGCTGATGAATATCTGCTGTTGAGAAGCTTTTTTTTCCCAATAAAGCAGAAATCCATTCCTTTTAACCCAATTCCAACAGGGAGACATCACTGAGGCTACTTTCAACAGATGGAAACACTCCGCCTGCCTCAAGGATATACTGCAGCATAAACAGCTACTGTTTCTCATGTGCCTTGTTAATGTTTTCTGTACACTGAAGTCCTATGCAATTACACAGTGTATTTCCTTCTAGGAGCTCAGGGCCCTTTATAAAGAGCTTAATGCTTTAGAAAGTAATTTCCTCGCTCCCTCCGTGAAGTTCAGATATTGAAGGAGCTGTCATGATCCAAGCTAGCCTAATCTTGTTCTCCTGTCCTGAATCAGACATCTTTTGTGCCACGCTCTTCTGGACCACCTTTTATTTGGGCTGTTGCTACAAAGACTGGCATCCTGTGGGTATTCCTTGCTGGACCTCACCTCAGCTGCACTGAAAACCTCTTGCTTTCTACTGGGGGCTGCTCTGATAGGTAGTGAGGGATGCACGAATGCATGAGTAACCTGAAAGTAGAAGGGAGTTAACTCCCCCATGATTTGACCAATGGGGCATGTGAGCTCATTGATAAACTGTCTCGTTGGGGAGCAGACCAGTGGTTCTCAAATGTGAACAGGCACAAGATCCACCTGAAGAGCTTGTTAAAATACAACGTCATGCACCAGCACCACCACCAGACATTCTCAATCAGCAGTCAGGGTGAGGCCCATGAATTTGCAAGTATGTCATAATCAAGGTGATGCCAACGCAGCTGACCCACACTCAGAGAACATTGGGGCATGCAATTCTGCCGTGTGTTGGGTGCAGCTCCTGGGGCTTCTGGCACAATTAAACTGTCACTACAGAGATGACCAATTCTTAATGTGCTGTTTCAATGCCTTCCACGTTTCCATTTCACTTTCCCGGTCCTTCGCTTCTGTTTCTTGGGATCACTTCCAAAATAAACTACCTAAAATGCCTTTGTCTCAGGCTCTACTTTTAGGGGAAATCCAGCCTAAGGCCTGGACCCTTAACCCCCATTTGCCTTCAACATTCCTACTGGACTCATTTGATCCTGTTCCCTTGGACAACATAGTCATGAATCCTGCCTTCCTACTGCAGCACTGAAATGTGATCAGAACCAATAGCTTGATTCAGCTGTTCAAGCCAGGAGGACTTCTCCAAGATCAGGTATTTAATGGGAGTTTGTGATGGTGGTGATGTTTTATGGATTTGAATCAAGAACTTGGTTTTCTAACCTATCGGTGCTTCACGAATTTTCAAAAGGATCTCTCACTGCAATGGAGAGTAACATCCAGGTTTGGGGGCTATAATATTGACATGTTAGGTGCCTACCCAGAAGCCATTCCTCTCTTCTAGCTAGTAGCACCTGTGTTCATGCAATGTGCCCCACCCTGCGGCATGAATCAGGGTTGTCTAATTCAATCATGGCTATACTATAGCAAACTATCATCAAATGCTCAATTTCCCAGCCTTCTTGTTGCTGGTATGTGTGTGCAGTATACTTAATTCTGGCCATTAAGAAATGAGAGAAAGTTTGAGAGGGCTTCTGAGAAATAACTTTTATCTCCATTGAAAGAAGGAGTGATCATACAAGGACCTCTTCATATTGTCTCCCCAGTTGCTCTGACTCATCCTGCCTTTGAGTGCAGGTGTAGTGCTAGAAGTAATCACGGCCATCTTACAACATGATGTTACAAGCATAGACATGAAAAGCCAAACTGCTAAGAGTGGCCGATCTGCTTAGTAAGCCAAGGGCTGCATGGATCTGGACTTTTATTATGTCAGATAATTGATACTAGTATTGCTTAAATCAGACTAGTCAAGTTCTGATATTTGCATCCAAAAGTATTCTTGGCTTATAGATGACAAAGGATTTATATCCAGAATATATAAAGATCTCTGACAAATCAATAATAATGAGACAAGCAGCCCAATAAAAACAGGCAAAAGATTTAAATAGGCATTTTACAAAAAAAAGGAAATATAAATGGTCAATAGGCCTATAAGAAGGTGCTCTTACTCATCAGGGACATGTAAATTAAACCACAGTAAAATACCACTATGTACCAACCAGAATGGCTAAAACTTATAAAGAATGGCAATATGAGTGTTGGCAAGGATGTGAGGTAAGTGGAACTCTCTTACATTACTAGTGGGAGTGTAAAATGGTAGAGCCACCCTGGAAGATCAACAGCAGCTTCTGACACAGTTGGATGCCTGCCTACGCTGCAGGGCAATTTTAGCCAAACCCAAACCACCCACTGCTTAGCATGGGCCACACTCACGACTCGGTGGGAGGAGCTCTGCCCCTCCAGGAACCAGCCTTTCCCACCTCGATCCCACCTGTCCGTGTGGGGCTGCCACCCCCACATGGCCCCTTCTACCCACTAGCATTTTACATGGGACGTCCCCAAATTAATTCAAAGACAGAGATAGCGTCTTACGTGATTTTAACTATTTTTGGTTAAATTGGTTACTTAGGCTGACAGAAACCTATACAGTTATAGAGACAGCAAGTAAAAGCATTTTATAGCAGGACTTGTCTGGATAATCTAGGGCCTGAGATATGTACTTCCATTACTTTACGACCTCATAACTCCTTACTAAATAAATATGTATTTTATAGATCCTAAAAAAATATTTGTTGATTTGAATTTATATTTCGGTTAAAGCCCCAGAGAATAAATACTAAGATTCATAGATAGCTGTCCCCTGAATGTGCACTCACACACACACACACACTCCCTCTCTCTATCTTCAAGTCAAAGCAGAAAGCACAGCAAACACATTTAAAAAGGGGACAGAAGTCATGCCTCACTTACCACTTACTCTTAAATCTTGGACAGGTTACTTTACCAAAAAGGCCTTGGTTTTACCACCAGTAAAATGGGGATAAGAGTTTTCCTATTCCAAGACTGGAAACATGACCAATGATCTTTTAAGGCTGCTTACAGTTCAGGAGAGGCTAAGACTGAGGCCCTTTCCCCCATAGTTGTCTATTTCTCTGCTTTCTCATACTTTTGTAGCTCTTATTCTCTTTCCTTCTTCAACTCTCCCTCCTTTCTCTCTGCTGCCCTTGTCCTTCACCTTGCTCGAGGTCCAGGCCCACTGCCATCCTTCCTTCCCTTCCCTGCCCAGTACAAACCCATTCCCAGATCCCTCTCCAGGGCCCCCAGGGTTCCCACTGGCTCAGAGCACTTCTCCAACCCTATCTAAATATTCACTGCCACAGAAATGTTGTAATTCTCTTCAAAATGCTGCATAAGAAATACTGAATTCTTTGAAAAAGGAAGGGGCTATTGGCCAGGCACGGTGGCTCACGCCTGTAATCCTAGCACTCTGGGAGGCCGAGGTGGGCAGATTGTTTGAGCTCAGGAGTTCGAGACCAGCCTGAGCAAGAGCGACACCCCGTGTCTACTAAAATTAGAAAGAAATTAATCGGACAGCTAAAAATATATAGAAAAAATTAGCCTGGCATGGTGGCGCATGCCTGAAGTCCCAGCTACTTGGGAGGCTGAGGCAGTAGGATTGCTTGAGCCCAGGAGTCTGAAGTTGCTGTGAGCTAGGCTGACACCACGGCACTCACTCTAGCCAGGACAACAAAGTGAGACTCTTTGTCTCAAAAAAAAAAAAAAAAAAAAAGGAAGGGGCTATTTATTTAGGTGTATTTGCTATTTTATTGATCGAATAATAATCAGTATGGATAAAGAGTTAATGAATTTCCTCCAACCGTTAAAAAAGTATAATGCCAAAAACTAAAATAAAAAATTATACACAAAAAGAAGACAATGCTTTCATAGTAGCAGTTGCAGTTTGCATTTTTCTATCACTATAGGTAAACTCTCTTCTTACTCTACATGTATCTTAAATATGTCAGAGTCAAATGGATACTGCTGTCCTGTGAAATTAAATTTTAATGGAGGGTGGTGGATAGTTTGATCTCATGTAAATATTGAAGACCAACATATGCCACAGAAGTGAAAGTTCGAACATCTATGAGCTTCCATAATCATAATCATTACAAATAGTGAAATTATATTCCAAGGTCCACAAAACTGACATAAGGTACTGAACAAATGGATAAAAGTCAGCGTCTTGATTTGCTGTCAAATAAACAAGGAGCCCATAATAAAAACAATTCTATGACATATTTGGCCTAAGCTTAATTTAGGCTATATGAAACATTAATTAAATATCGACTACGGTTTAGTTTGCCTTTTGTAATTTAGAGATTTTCAAGGATAATTAAATATTTCTGTTTTGTTGGGTTTTTTAGGTTACTGATGGAATCTGTCTTTTAAGGTCCAAATGACATGTCTCAAATTCCCACTCTACTTCCCTAAAACCTCTCTGTATTTCAGCATGCTTGTGATTGCCTTGTTAATACTCTTTAAATTCTTCTCCTGTTGAATTCTCTATCACTTCACTAATTATTTTGCCTTCTATAACAACTGCCATCTCTCTGTGGCCCCATCCTTCTCCTGTTTTACCCAAGGCACCATTGAGGCAAGACTATTGCACAATAAACTGTGGAGTGTTTGTAGATAATGGGGTGGAAGAAGTGATTACTACCCAGCATGGAACAGAAAACAACATACAACTGAACATTAGACAAAACCATTTTTTAAAAGTTCCTCAGCTATATTCACTGGCCGATTTGTTTTAGATTGTCATCTTATTTCCAGAAAATCTCTTTAAAGACCGTCTATCTTTTGAGCTTCCAAGGCACAACTCCCAGCTGCATCATAAAAGAAACCCTTGAAAAACCTGGAAAAATTTAAAGTCAAGGACTTCAGAGCAACTATATAATTGTCTACACATGTATACGGAGTTGTCATAGGCAAAAGGGATTAAACTGATTTGTGCATTCAAGGGGGCAAATTTGGGTCTTATTGTTGGAAGTTATAGGCTGGCAGATTTCAACTCATTATAAGGAAAGTATTTTTAAGTAGTAGAGTTGTCCAAACATTAAGGAACTGACTATGAAGTAAAAGTTGATGAAAGCAGGAAATGGATGTTATGGGAGAGATACCATTTGGTCTGCAAGGGTAGACCAGCAAGAATCTACAATCCCTCACAAATTTAATGTTCTATACAGTAATTACTTAACATAAGAGCTTCCTAGTATCAAACCAAGCAAGACAACCAAGAAACCATCTTACATAAAACCTTAAGCAATTTCTAGAAGCTGTCAAGTATAGTGATCTTCAAAAATGAAGTGTACATAAGAACAAGCCATTGGGAAATAGCAAAAAATTACACATTATATTTCTATTGAATTTTGATCTAAATAGGATAAAGAAATTAATGTTTTGATGAAAATGTTAGATTAAACTAAGTTCAAGAAGAAAATGTAAGGAGAGAAAATGGAGATAGTATGGAAAGACAATTATTTCCAGATTTTCTAGAGAATCGGGATGGTATCTAAAAAAGACCAAGTTGAGTGATGGTGCAACATGAGTGTGTGTTACAGGAATGAGCCAAAACACGGAAAATATTGTTGATGCTGGATCAAGAGAGTGTAATCGAAGAAGCGACGTCTTCGAGTTAGAGTGTGGAGGTGGAATCCAGCATACAGGTGAAGGATTTGAACCAAGAGAACACATAGTGAATCCATCATGAAAGGAAGAGGCTAAGTATTACATAACAAATGGGTAAAATGTGAGAAGGTCAGTATATTTGGTGGTGGGAGTGTGAAGAGGCTCCCCCTTAGGTTGCTCCTGTTTCCTAAATGAAACAAGCAAAGTGATTAATTAAGAGTAAGTGATGGAGAGGAGATATTAGAGGTTTGAAGAGTGAAGAAAGAGTAAAAAATGACATTTGGAAGAGTGAACATATGAATTAATGAGAGAATTAATGAGAGAAATGTAGTAGGATGTCTGGGTATTTCCAAGAACCCTCTTGAGGATGGTGCTCTTGTATCCAATTAAAACCATTCAGTGTATATAATAGTTGAGATCATAGTTGTGAATAACATAAAAATACAAAATAACAATGTATTAACCAAATGCATTCATTTTCTACCACTGACATTACAAATTATCACAAATTTAGTGCTTTATAACAACATAGATTTATTATCTTATAATTCTGTAAGTCAAAACCAAAATGAGTCTTAAGGTCTAAAATCAAGGCGTTGATGCTCCTGCATTTCTTTCCGGAAACTTTAAAGGAGAATTTATACTCTTACCTTTTCCAGCTTCCAGAGGCAGCTGCGTTCCTGGCCTCGTGGCCTCTTCCTCTACCTTCAAGCCAGCAACACTGCATCCCTCCGAGCCCTCTTCCGTCTTCACATCTTTCTCTCTGGCTCATTACAGCTGGGAAAGGTTCTCAGCTTTTAAGGATCCATTTAATTAGATTGGGCCCACCTGGATAACCCAGCTCTCCTCACCAGCTCAAGGTCCTTAATCACATCTGCAAAGTCCCTTTTGCCAA
>CAUYSK010059072.1:0-32352 GCA_963575035.1 Avahi laniger | reverse complement strand
GTTTCAATTTGCATGAAATATTGTTTTCCCTCTCTTCCCCTTGAGTCTGAATGAGTCCTTGTGGGTTAAATGTGTTTCTTGGAGACAGCAGATACTTGGTCTGTGTTTTTTAATCCTTTTAACCAGCCTATGTCTCTTCAGTAGGGACTTCAAGCCATTTGCATTTAATGAAAGAATTGATAAGTGGGGTGGATTTCTGTTCATCCTGTTGAGTAGAACTTTATTGCTCTCTTTTACCTCTTGAGCCATTTTGGTATCTGGGCTCTGACCTTTATCTTTTGGGTGATTTTACACTGATGGGCATCTATTGTATTGATCCATGTATAATGCATTTATGAGTACTTCTTACAGGGCAGGTCTGGTCTTGACAAATTCCCTCATTGTTTGATTGTCTGAGAAGGTCTTCATTTCTCCCTCATATAGAAAACTTAGTTTTGTAGAATACAAAATTCTACACTGGCTGGTATTCTGTTTGAGAAGACTGAGAATGGGGCTCCAATCCTTTTTGGCTTGTAAGGTCCTAGTTGAGAAGTCTGCAATTAGTCTGATAGGTTTTCCTCTATAAGTTACCTGATTTTTTTCACCGTGCTGCTTGTAGGAGTACCTCTAATAAGTATGTGTTCTGGTGATGTCTTTTTGTGATGACTCTCTCAGCAGTCCTTTGAGTTTCTTGTATCTGGGTCTCCAGTTTTCTAGCAAGGCCAGGGAAATTTTTCTTGACTATTCCTTCAAATAGATTTTCCAACCCTTATGTATTTTCTTCTTCACTCTCAGGGATGCCTACAATTCTTACGTTCGGCCTCTTTACATAACCCCACATATCTTGTAGGCTTTCTTTGTTCCTCTTATTTCTCTGCTCTTTCTCTTTGACTCACTTGTTTAGGTCAAAGGTGTTATCTTCAATCTCTCAGATTCTTCCTTCTGCCTGATCTAGCCTATTCTTAAGGCTTTCCATTGTGTTTTGTAAATCCTTGAATGAATCTTCATTTCAACAAGTTCTGTTTGGTTTTTCTTTTATAGTTCAATTTCTTTAGGGAATTTTTCATTAATTTCTTCCATTGTTTTTGTGACTTCTTTGTTTTGAGTTTCTATTTTCTCTTATATTTCATTGACCTTCCTTATGATCATATTTAAAATTCTTCATCTGTCATTTTAACTTTTCCTTTAGGTTGGCATCCATTGGTAAGGAGTTATTGTTTTTCTTTTGGGGTGTCCTTTCACTTTGATTTTTCATATTTCTGGAGTTCTTTCACTGTTTCCTTCGCATCAGGCCTCTCGATTGAGAACTGGTATGCTAGGGCTGGCTTATGGACCTTCTCTGAGTCAGTGAAGATCAGTCTCTGGCTGTGTCAGGGAGAGAAGTGCTGCTCCTAAGTTGTCTTTGGGGTGCTTTAGCAGGTTTGATGAACCCCCTGGGTTATGCCACTGTGGCGGCTCCACTCTCAGTGGCAGGCTCAGGCAGGAACATACCCCCACCCCTGAGAAACAGGCTTCTCAGCACCAAGCACTCTAGCAGTTGCTACGGGGGAAGGGGCCACAGTCTCCCAGCAGTGCTCTCATGTCTGGGGGGCACCAGGTCCTGCCCGCCTATCCAAGCCAGAAGCAGGCAATCCCATGAAATGCCGCTGTGGCCACTCTGCTCTCAGTGACTGGCTTGGCCGGGAACAAGCCCTGCAGCAGAAAAACAGGCTTCTCAGCACCAAGCACTCTTGCGGTTGCTACAGAGAGAAGGAACCATGGCTACAGGTCGGCTTGAGCCAAAATTACTCTCCGTGGTGCCAAAAATGGAGGTGGTGCAGAGGAAGAGGCATCTAGGTGTAAGAATGCCAGCTCTCTGGTCTCTTGTGGCACTGTCCTGGGGGGTGAGAGCTTTATGTCCTGCTGCTCACCAGAGTCACCCATACGGAGAAGGGGAGCCCCCTTACCCTTTCACTAGGCTCCCGGCCTCTCTGGATTTGGTCCACCACTGTCCTCTCTTTTCTCTCTTCCTCTTTCTCAGCCTCACAGCTCTTCTCGGTGGGGTCCACAGATGCCTCCGCTGTCTCTCCCTGTGATCCACACCCGAGCGGCAATTGTTCTCCACTCTCCCTAGTCCAACCTTCTACCCTTCAGCTGGGACCGTCCAACAAGCTATGTCTCTAGTCAGCCATCCTGGCTCACTCCCCCTAAATTAAGAACTTCTGTTCATCAATGAAAACTTTCAAGAAAATAAAAAAGACAAATGGAAAAATAATATTTGTAACAGTTACAACTGATCATCGATTAATATCAATAATACATAAACAATTTTTACGAATCAATAAGGATGTCCAACCCAGTAGAAAAATGAGCAAAGACATAAATGGCCCCGTTCACAGAAAAGGAAACATCCATAAAATATAAAAGTATAAAACCTTTACTTTCCTTGGTGATCAGAGAGATGCAAATCAAGACCACAATAAAATGCTATTTTATACACATTCTGTGGACACAGATTAAGAAGCCTCCATATGTTTCAGAGTATGTAAATCAAGAACATCTCCCATACTTTGCTGGTAGAAGGATAAATTGATACAATCAATTTAGAAAACAGGTTTTTGGTTTGACATAAACATTCATGTCCCCAACAATTCAACAACGGCACTCCAAGAGAAAGGCTTGCACATGTATAGCAAGAAGCATGAACAAGAATGTCCACAGAAGCACAGTTCATAATAGCAAAATCTTGGCATCATGTCTAATGCCCATCAACAGGAGAGTGGATTAAAAGGGAGGCACCATTCACAACAGCATCCCATTGTAATATCATATAGCACTCAAAATGCTATATAATGAACTCTGGCCACACACAGTAATGATAAGAGTGTGTTGTGAACCAAGGATTATGAATAATCCAATTCTGATGTCCAAAATATGAGTGAAAAAAAAAGAGAATTTTTTCCAAAAGGACATCTATCATCCCCTGGTCAGACAAATGCTGTGATCTCATCCTTGCAAGTGGCATAAATGTTTATTGCTGAAGAATTTTTTAACAACAACCCTTCCTGACATTTCTCAAACAAATACCGTAAATGAAATTTCTACACCAGCATCCCAGAGTGAGATAAATTGGGATTTAAATGGCAGAGGCTGGGGATTTAGCTACAGCCATTTTTATTTATGTATGAATTCAGGCAGAGCTAAGAGAGAATTCTACAGTCCTGATGATAAAAGTTAACAGGAACACCAAGCTATGAAATTTGGGAAGGAAATGGCTTTGTAATCAGTCCATCTGCTGGAACCGATTGCCTGAGATAAAGCCAGGCCATGCTGTTGAAGACGGATAATCGGGAGTTTTGGGGACAAATGGAACAGTAGTGATAAAAGAGGTGATGTCATTGTCAGGAAGGAAGGTAAATATAGCCGGAACAACAGAAAAAGCTGCTATTAGATTTCAGTTTTCCAAACACTATTTATGTTCTTCCCCTGCAAAGGCTTTTTTACTCCTCCCACAAGAACTTTGGAGAACCAGGGACATGGACATAATGTCTGGAATTTTCCTAACCCAGCCTAAGCCGAGGTCTGTAAACTGCCTAAATTCTCTGCATCAGACAACACAATGGAGAAAAAGGAGGATCAACCTGAGAAGATGGGTCTTAATCATGAGCAGATAAATAGGCAGGAAGGTTCCAAGGCTGAAAAGCTTTGTCTCAATGATCTCCAAAGGGCTGATTCAAAAAAGCCACCTCTCCACTTCCTTGACTCCAAACAGTGATTTAAAACCAACAGCTACCTTTTCCAGGTGTCAATAGCAGTCTCAGAATAGGATCCAGAACAAAAAGACCCAGGGAACGGTAACACCCATTTAAAGACAAGCTCAGTTCACTTCTTAGCTCAAACTCTTTCTCCTCCAGGAAGCCATCCCTGACTACCCCTGGAATCCTTGAAGGCCTCTTTCCCAACTGACAACAGTATTAGTAGCTACTCTTACTTTGGTACTTAAAGTACCAAAGTGATCGTTAGGATGGGTGTGACGTTATTAATTCATTAGACAAATACTCACTGAGTGCCATCACATGCTGAACAGTGCTGAGTACTGAGGATATGGCAAACAAGCACAGACAAGGTGCCTACTTTCCTGGAGCCTACTTATTAGGAAGGCAAACCTCTTCATCAGACTGTCCCAGATAGTACTGTATGTTTGATGACAAATCAAAGAAAGGGCTATGGAGGGCTGGCAGGGTACTGAGGGACCAGCTCATGTAGGCAGGAGTGGAAGTGAGGATCAGGAAGTCATGTCTCAATTAATTTCTCAAATGTAAAAAAATAAGCAATGAGTTGAAGGATATGTGGGCGGAGGAACAAATAAGGCAGAGGAAATACGCTCAGAGTTAGGTGGTGGATGGACCATGAAGGCCCGTTCAAGATGCTGGTCTTTACCTTAAATTCAGCAGAAATTCTGAAAGGAATTTGGGATAGTAGAGGGTCAGTGCAAGGGATGACTTTCATATTTTGCATTTTGAAAAAAATCACTCTGGATAAAGATGAGGGGTGGTCAAGGTGAGCATGTGAGGACAACGTGATGGCCCATTGCAATGAAAAATGGGAGGAATCTGAGGCTGACGTCCTGGCCCCCACTGGAGGTTAAAGTAATGAAAACCTTATTGGGATTAGGACATAAGAATCCGGAAGCCAACACTTTGCAGTGATGAAATAAATCATTAAATTATCACCTGTGATCATCTGAAATAAAACATCTGCTAGATTGGGTACTCCATGAGGGCAGAGATTTTTGACAGTTTTTTTTATCTCTGCTATATCCTAACACCTAGAACAATACCTAGAAAATTATAAATGCATATTAAATATTTGCTAAATTAATGAACTGAAGGCAAGGCTTTGGGACACTAAGGCTTCACTCCCAAAGAACAGCATGAAAGGCATGGAGAGATTAATGACAATGGAGTGAGTTAGGGCGGCAGCTTCTAACCGTCCCATATAAATGAAAGAGAAAAAAACCCCTCAAATTTCTAACTTCTAGGTCCAATGTATGAACTGAACATAAAGGACTTTCTATTATTCTACTAAAATAATCAGATTCTCTTACACTTTTAGGTAGCCAATATCCAGAGGTATGATCCTGTGGGTGCTGAATTACATTAGTTGCATTTATAACGTCTCTAAGTCTCTTATGTTGAAGTTGGCGCACTGCCTGGGAACAAGCAGGGGGCTGGGAGCTGAAATACATATTAATGGGAGGATTTAAGAGGACGGCAGCCTCACGGCCCCAACCCCAATCAGCCTCCCGTATCAGCCGGAGCAGCTTCTCCTCTCTTCTCTGTCCATTCTCCATTGTTTGAGCACCGCAACACTGCCTCGACTGAGGCTTCAACTTAGAAACAAAAGCCAGTTCTCATCCTGCCCTAACACTACCCAGTCTCAACTGTCTCTCACTCTCACTCTCTCTCTCTCTCTCTCTCTCTCTCTCACACACACACTCACACACACACACACACTTCACTGTTTCTACATCTGTAACTAGTGTATTATCCCAACATTTCTTGGAGGGTGAACCACAAAGGTAAGCTTAAAGAAGGGCTGTTCACACACAAAAATACACAGGACTTAGCTCATTAATACCAGGAATATACACGTAGGAATGAACCTGAGAGGACTGCACCAAAGAGGGAAGAACGTAATTTCAAATCAGACTAAGTTCACTGATATGGAAGCACGTGCCGGAATTCTAAATTCAATGTCCTAGCTCAAGCAGCTGAAAGTAGTTCTAATTGTTTGCTAGCTCTTTAACAGAAATCCAAACGCAGCAGTAATGAACCCCATATGAAGCAGAGATGCCAGAACTTCTTGACATAATACAGAGGAGATAATCCAAAGACCAAAGGAATACTAAAGTAGACTTACCTCGCCCTGCTCACCCATAGCCACACTCCCAAAGCCACCCCCTTCGCCAGGTGCTGGTAAATACAAAACGTTTTAGAAAAACGTTTAGTGCCAGGTGTCTACAGGCTAAAAAGTGCTATTCCACCGCAGCTGAACTTGGTGCCCAGGGCAGAGGCTGAGGGCAGCATACACCCCAGCGATGGAATGGGCCTGGCACCCGCAAGGACCAGTGGAGCCGGCAGGGTCAGCAGAATGCTCTGACCCACAGGGAGAGCTGGCAGAGGCTGACTGGCCACAAGGTCCCCAAAACCAAAGATGAGCCACAAGGTCCCACTTAGTTTGTTTAACTGGGGGGAAAAAGGCCTCATTAAAGCTAAATAACGGGGCATAGCCTGTTTTCAATCAACGTCCAAATGCTGAGTCCTCTGAATGATCCTGAACACTTTAGAAGAAAGGAAGCCCTCAACTCACCATAAAGCATCATAATTAAGTATTTCGAATACTCTTCTTAGCCTTCTTCAAAGGGACCTGAAGCTATTTGCTACGGGCTGAATGTTTGTGTCCCCCTAAAATTTCATACGCTGAGATCCTAACCCCCAAGGTGATGGTACTAAGAGATGGCACCTTTGGGAAGTGACTAGAGCACAAAGGCAGAGCCCTCGTGAAAGAGATCAGTGCTCTGCGTAAGAGGTTCAAGAGAGCATTTCCGCCCCTCCCGCCCTATGAGGACTTAGTGAGAAAACGCCTTCTGTGAACGAGGAAGGGACCCTCACCAGAGACCCATCTGCTGGCCCCTGGATCATAGACTTCACCATCTCCAGAGCGTGAGAAATAAATTACTGCTGTTTTTAAGCTACCAAGTTTATAGTATTTTGTAATAGCAGCCTGAACGGTCTAAGACACTTTATCTGGATAACTTTGTACCAGAGGAAAGGAAATACCATCACCTTTTAGGCAGCATTGACTGTTGAATCCTGAGTAATCCTAATTGCTAGACACCTAAGTCTGCCCAAGGGTCAGAGCAGGGGTAATGGAGGTCAAGTGAAAAACAGAGTTTCAATCCTAGTGAGTCTCACAGTAAGTCTAGAGGGACCTCAGATCTACTCAGCAGTGTTCTCCCATATCCTGAGTGCATGTCTGGAATAGGTATTTTCAGCAATATGAGGAACTTCCCAAGTGACTCCGTAGAAATTGAGCGAGGATTAATAAGGCCAAAAGGGCAAAATGTAAACCATTTCCATCTTCCTACCAAAATAACAAGCAAAAGCACTACTACACTCCTAGGGAAATCAGAGAAATTAACCCCATCATTAAATTTTTTTACTTTGTTTTTCATTACTACACGTGCTCAGCTAATCATTAAATACATGAAAGGCGCAAAGCAGAGCGCAGTAACTCTCCTGTGTAACTTTCTAGGTTGGCAGATACAAAAGATAATGAGTCACACGGAGTGACAGTGGATTATCATAAACTTAATCAAGAGGTGACTCCAGCTGCATCTGCTGTTCCTGATACGATCTCCGTATTGGATCAAATCAATATAGACCCTAGAACTGATACGCAATTATTGATCTGTCAGTATTTTCTTCCTCTAGCCCAACAAAACAACAAAAACTACTAGAAGCAGTTCACTTCCTCCAGGCGAGTATAGCAATAAACCTTCACTACCCTGCCTGAGGCCCATATCTACTTCCTGGCTCTGAGCCACACAGTTCATAAGAATTTGTCCAACTATCTAACAGAACATCACACTGATAAGATGTGGAGAGCATAAATGAGCAGGTAGAGAGTGCCTTGGTAAGATGCAAGTGTATATGGTAGAAAATAACGTCTATGAAAGTACAGGAACCTGCCAAACATGGCTCCATTTGTTGGAGTCTCAATGCTGTGGGGGTTTGTCAGAATATACTCTGCAATATAAAGGATGAGACACTGCTCCCTGCACCCCACGTCATGCACAAAGAGGCACAGCACTAGGTGAGACTTTCCGGATTTGGAAGCAGCAGACAGCATGCTTGGGTGTGCTGCCCCAGCGCACTCACGGGAGGTGTTGAAACTCCAACAGCATACGGTATCCTACATTCTTTCCTCCGCCTCGACTCCTGTATGGGTTGATGTGGGCTGAGAGAGGCTGCTGCAGGGCCAGGTATGCAGTGAGACACCTTCGTGGCTTTCCTGTGGCTTTTGGATGCGACCATGCATGACCACATATGTGCCACTTTCACCTGATAATACGATGCTGATGCACATGCCCAGACTTTTCGCTCTCGATCTGTAAACATCCAGTCTACACTGGGCCAGCTCAGCCCACATAAAGAGCAGGCCCCCTGCTCCGTCTGGGCTGCAGTGCAACAGCTCTGACACTCAGCGCCCTTAGCTCCAACTCAGAGTGGCCACACTGAGTCAGGATGCTGTATGGAGCCCATGCGGGCGAAACATGCGGGAGATTCACAGGACTTGGGAGCCAACTGATGCCTTCTTTAGCAAGTAACTATTCTCATTCTGCAAAGCAGCTCCTGACTCTCCAGCAGGTTTAAGGAAGAAGGAATGCCTTACAGTGGAAACTGCATCAATCCATAGACTGAGCTGGCCCAGTGTAGACTGGATGTTTACAGATTGAAAGTGAAAAGTCTGGGCATGTGCGTCAGCATCGTATCATCAGGTGGAAGTGGCACATATGTGGTCACGCGTGGTCGGGTCCAAAAGCCACAGGAAAGCCATGAAGGTGTCTCACTGGCTACATACCCTGGCTCTGCAGCGGCCTCTCTCTCAACCCACATCAACCCATACGGGACTGCCTTCAGTGGGGCAGGAGGAAAAGGTTTGGGCACACCGTAAAGACCACTTGGCAAAATGCATAGATACCGTCTGGAAGCGCACTGCTATGGCACTCCAGTCACACTCGGTCCCTGGCTAACTTCCCGGCCAGACTGTCATAGACCTACAAGGAGCAAGTTTTCAGGCTTAACGCTGTTACCTCCTCGACTTCATCTCGTCCTAAAACTCTCCTCCTGGCTCATGGGACCCCAGCCACACTGGCTTCCTGTCTCTTTGCAGCGCATTCTATTCACAATCCATGTCCACTCAGGCTCCCAAACCCATTCGATCCCCACACTAAGGTCTTCACGTTTACTGTCCTCTGTGCCCAGAACACCTTTCCCCAGTTATTCAGGTAACTCACTTGCTCATTTATTCATCTTTTAGGTCTGCTCCAATGCTGGCTTCCCAGGAAGGCTTCCTTACCACCATATTTAACATTGAACCCCTCTCCACGCCTCACAGCTCTTTTTTCTGTAATTTTTCTATGGCACTTACCACGACATAACATGTCATATACTTATTCATTGTGTTTCTTGTCCATCTCCTCAAAGTCTCATCCGGACAGGGATTTTTGTTTGGCTCACTCCCTCAGCCCCGAGAACTATGCCAGTCACATGGTAGGTGCTCAAAAACATTGAAGGAATCAACGCACATGGGTGTTGGTCAGCCAAAAGGGGCGAACGTAGGGACCATTTGGCTTTCTTTTAACTGCCCAGCATCCAAACTCCCTTCCAGTTCAGGCAGAAATCCAACCACGGTGTTAGTCTTCATAGAAGAAAAGCTTATTCCTAAGGATGCTGAATGGGATTAGATATTCTCTCTCCCAACACCCTGGCAGCTACAGCAAAAAGCAGAAACTGGATAAGCTTACCCAATCTCTAAATCTGGTGAGAGAGAGACAAAGATGCCAGGAACCTAAGAGAGGACTGACACCATGGCAGCGCATTCCAGAGCCCGCCTGCAGCGGCAGTGGTGGGTACCGTGGGAGTGGCGGTTGAGTTCAGCAATGGCCCTCCTGCCTAACCAGACTGTGGCTGGCGGGGGGGGGGCGGGATTCAACTGTGCTCTCTGGGGCCCAGACTCGCTTGGTTGCTGCTCATTTTCTTAATCTCATTCTCTAGACTTCCCACTGATTCTGTGAGCAGCCCAATATCCTAACAATTCATCATGTTAACTGGTTAAGTTAGTGGGAACTACCTTCTCTTGTTTGCAATCAAAACCTTAGAGGTGCAGCAGGTAAGGGAGGGAGGGATTAATATTAAGGACATGGTCAGAAAGCAGGAGCTGGGAGCTGGAGTCATTTCAGATGATGCTAAGGACCACGGCGTGGCTGTGGAGGTAGGAAGCTGAGGAGTCGTGGAGGAGAGGTCACTGGAATAAGGAGGTCAAGGGAATGAGAGGTGGTGGTATTGAAGGGTCACACGTGGGCAGTGACGTTACCCAGCATTATGTCTGGGCTCCGCTGGTGAGGAAGACACTTACCAGGACCAAAGTCTCGGCTGAATGACGGGAAGCAAACAGGAGGCTGAGCTAAACAGACCGACCCCAAAGAGCACCGTCTCTTACAGCAGTGTCCGGGATCTCTGGTTCTGACTCCCCAGGGCCTCAAATGGCAAGTGTTGCTCAGGAACCAAATGGAGCAAACACAGAAGAGAGGGTCCTGAATAAGAGCCTGTTTCAGTGACTCCTCTCTGAGGTGAACATGGGTTTTTTTTTCTGTCTTCTTCACTATTATCTCCCGGAAGCTGAAAACAGTGCCCAGAGCAAAGCAGGTCCTCCATAAATATTAGTAGAATAAAAAACCAGATGAAGGAGCTTAAGTCTTGCGTTTCTCCATTTCCCGCCTTTTCTGCTTCTGGGACGACATATTTCCAAGGGATCTGAAGATCGGTCGGCCTCTCTTGGATCTCAGGCTCCCATTGTAAACCCACTCCCCCTTTCCTGTGTGCGCTTCTGTCTCCCCACAAAATGACAAACGCCTTGGTGGCCACAGCCATGTGGCTGGGAGACTGTGGACTTCAGAGTCAGAGACGACATCGCTCACACTCAGCACCCACAGGGTAAAGGTGCTCTGATGAGGGACGGCAGCAGTCTTGAATCTAACACCAGCTAATCCATGCATTCAATAAACCCTCACCGAGTGCCGCTCTGTGCCCGTATCTGCTCAGCCCCAAGGTGGCCGTGGTCTGAAACCCCGGCAGGAAGTTACGCACAGGTGACTGCAGAGATCAGAGGGTACGGGAAAAAAGGATTGGACTTTCCAAGAGGTGTCCTGGGCTCCAGTTCTACCCCAACCACTTACTTGTGTGCAGTGAAACATTTATTTGAGAAAATAACCCAAACCCCTCTGAGGCTCGGTTCTCTCATTTTATCTATGGGAATAACAACTAAAAATAAAACTCCCGGCATGTGGGTTAGTATCAAGAGATGTCTATCACCTTTCCTGACTCTCCCGCTCATTTCTCTGCATCGCCGACGGAGCCTAATACGCGGCTGGGCACAGAGCAAGTGCTCAAAATTTGGACTGTCAGGGACAGCTGGACTGCAGGCTTGAGTGTTAGACTTGAGTAAGCACTGACTCTGCTTCAGGAAATGCTGACTTCTGCTACAGACCTGCAGCCGTTGGCCTGTGGAGGCAGGACCGGGAACCAGGCTGCCCTGTGCCCCTGCCTGGCCTGCAGGAGCAGAGGGTCTCCGGCCACTGCCCTAAAACCCTTGAGCAGGCACCCCTGGGCCACTGCCCAATGTCACAGTCCCTGTGGCTGTATTTGCCCATCTCCAGGATGAGGAGCAAGCATGGATGGCACACATCCAATCTAGAGAGCTGTGCCATCCAGCGGACAACTCAAATGTCCCCCCACCCTTGAGTCATCTGTGTGAATCAAAGTAGCCGGTCCTGACTGTGGCAAATGATTCGGTAGTTCTCAGCATGTGGAAGCAAGAAAAACATTTGTGGAGATTCCAAGCAGGAAAGAGAAGGAAGAGGTGGAGAGGATGCAAGTCCTACCTGGGCTGTGCAAAGCTCCCAGGAGAGAAGGAGGGTGAGGGAGAGAGAGGAGGTTGGCACACGCCCCTCCCGTGCTTAGCCGTCCCATCCGCCTCGCCATGCAGTTCCTGCACCACCTCCCTGCTCCTCCTGCAGACTCTCCCTGGAGCCTCATTCCCAGCTGCAAGGTGGCTTGCTTCCCCACAGCTCCAGAAAAAAGAGAAGAATCTGGAACCAGTGGTCACATCTCAGCAGGGCAGTCTGCTCGCCTCTGTTTCAATTCAGGGGTGACCAAGCCCTCGGCCATGAGGACACAGACTTTTTGTGAGCTCCTTCATGCCATGAGCCATAACCAAACTGTGGCCTCAGAAACCTTCCCCTGAAATGCCAAAACCACCCAGCTGGGTCAGAATTCTACAAGCTCCTGTGACAGATACAGGGGAAGCAGACTGGCTCTCTGGCCTCCCCTGACCCTGCGGGAGGAGAAAAGACAGGCTACATGAAGCATCAGCAAATGCTCTGAGACAGACAGCAGCCCATGCCAGAACGTCTGGGGGAACTCTATTGAGTTACGGATCCAGCGTTCTCACACAGCATGACAGCCCGTCTCTCACTCCAACAAGCCCTAGGTTCTTTATCGCAGCTTCGAGGCCAAGAGCAAACAGCTGGCTTTGGTACGTGCACGTGACTGCAGGTGCCCACGCCTCTGCTGGGCGGGGCCTCCGCCTTCCAAGCTGCTGCTGAGGCTGTTTCTTCCAAACCTCCCATGAGCACCTCTGGAGTCCCCCAGCCCTAGACAGTGGAATGCTGGGGCTACAGACACACACACCCCACCAAGTCTCGCTTCTCAGAGGCTCTGGCCTGCTGTTGAGAGGAGAAGCCCCTCTGCCCAGCCCCCCAGAGGCTTCCTGGTGAGAGGGAGGCTGCCACATGTTCAATGTTTCCATCAGCTGCAGACCCAGGGCCCTGACACTATCCACACGATATTGTTCTCTCTTTCTTCATGATGCAACCAAGCATTTTTTGCACTTGGGGAACTCTAAGAGAGTATGCATATCCGGTTCATGATGGAACTCCTCCAAATGATATGTGAGACGAGGGTGAGGAGTTTGCAATCCCCAAATCAGGATGCGCAGTCAGGACACCTAATGCTGGATGCTGGCTACTGGACTGTAGGAAGTGTCCAGGACACAGTGGCTATTATCGGACAAGAAGGTGCCTCTGATCAAGGGGGAGCCTTCTCTCTCCTGGGGGAGCACAGGGGAAGACAGAAGGGCAGCTTGAACCAGATGCCTGGCAGCCGCCCCAAAGCCCACTCAGAAACACACCCAGACCAGGTCTGGGGTCTGCACCACAGAGGAGCCGCCAACCCCTGCACACCCCCGCCCACCAGCACAGACAACTGCAAGCCCTGCCCCACAGCTGCCCCCTCTGCAGTGACACACACCCCCTCGGTGTGGCAGTTCTCACCTGGGCACCTCTCTACAAGCCCCCAGTGCCTCGGCCACACGTTCTCAACAGCATACTCACAGCGCTCCCATCAGGGAGGGCGCAGCATCTGTGGGCTCCGGGGGTAGACAGGCTTCAGGACACAGGGTACTTCCCCTTTCCCGCCCACGATCCACCCCCATTCCACCTACACCCTGGCTGGCCAGGGAAACAGGTAGCATCTGTGCTCGCAACTCACAGAGGAGGAAAAGCAGTTCACGTGTGTAGACACCCATGCTAGGCCCTTTTCAGAGCGTCAATTTAATCCTCCCAGAAGCCCCCTGGGTAGAAGTCAGCATTATGTCTCTCATGGATAAAGAAGCAGAGGTCCAGACAGGCATGCGACTTGCTGAGCCACACAGCTAGCGTGGAGCTATCAAGTAGCAGATTAAGATTCAGACAGAGGTCTGTCAGACACCAAGCCAGGTCTTCAGGGGCCAAAAGAAGGCAAAAGCACATGTGGTCAGGGCCACGTGGGCTCCTGAGCGGGTTTGCTCAGGGTCAGGGCAGCTGCAGACGGGCGCTGGTGGCAGTGGCCAGCACGCTCGCAGCCCCGGTGCAGGGCTTCATCCCAGGGACTGCAGGGGGAACAGCCGTCCCACACACACCGGATGCTGGGGACGCCCAGGCTGAAATACATTAGCTCTCCTCTAACTGTCCTACCATGGGGGAAAACATAACAAACGTCATACATCACCTAAAGCCCAACTCAATTTGTACCCATTTCTAACACAAACATGCCTCAGGTGGAACACGAACGCGCTCACTTCGCATCCCGCACGCTGCCCTCAGAGGCCGCCGTGCCCGGCAGCGGAGGCGCACGGCCACTCGGGCGCACGCTGGTTCCAGCGTGGGAGAAAACCTGCTCACTGTGGGTGGTGACGGGAGACCCCTCACACATTTGTGAAGTGCCAGACGGAAGCGAGGATGGATCCTGGCACAGGGTGGGGAGAAAATACTGAGCTCGCAGCCCAGCCCCCATGACGGACAGGACGGCTCCAGGGCGCTGGCGGACTGACAGCCATCCCTGGGGGCTGCCCGGGAGCGGAGGCCACGCCACTCAGCTCCAGCCGCTCCCGTGTGCTCCGGGCACAGCCTGCAGGGCCAGGGCGATCCGGCTGAACTGAGTTCAAACCTCCACGGCTTAATTGCTCAGTGCCCTTGTTAAAGGCCTCGCCTCTCTAAGCCTCAGTTTCCTGCCTATTAGAATGAGGTCAAGTCTGTAAAGCTGACTGTGGGTCAGAGGAAGTAACAGACGGCGGGGGAGGTGAAAGTGGAAAGTGCTTTGTAATTCATCGTTTTAGCTCCATCCGCGCCGTTTGCAAAATCCTAAGGCATCGCATGGTGTCAGCCAGCACTCGGACCTCAGCGTGCAGAGGCCGTGAGGACGGCCCGGCCCGGCTGAATGAGGCCTCCCTGGGGAGGAGGGAAGCCCCTCTGTGAGCAGCAGCATGCTGGCTCTCGTGAGTTTGATGACAGTGACAGCTAACACTGGGGCCTTTTGTTAAATCAAACTATGTTTATTGAAGTTTAATATACATGCAGAAAGTATAAAACTCCTAAGACTGGCGAGCACATGGAGATGAGAAGATAGAATGTTAGCACCAGACCTCTTGGGGACCACTTTGCAAGGTGTTCTTGTCCTTTCTGATTCTCATACGTGGTTCATTCGCCCTGGCCTGCCTGCCTACCTGCCTGGGAGGAGGATGAAAGTGTCTGGAGCCATTCTACGATGCAAGGACCACGTCCAGGATCAAAGCTTGGGACGAATCGCTTGTCATCGCGGGATATGATTTGAGACCTTGATCTCCCAAATGGAAGCCGGCCAAATTAAGAAAAGGCATTCTCTCCCCTTCTGGGCTTCTCTGGGTTTCCCGGTGAGAACCTCAGGAAAGACTTCCTGGCGGCCAGGCAGCTGCTCCCTGCAGCGGAGCCTTGTGCTGCGATGCACTCAGGCATGCTCCAAGCTGGCCTGGTCAGCTGGCACCTTCCCTGATTAGCAAGGATTAACTGAGCAAATTTCCCCCCTAAAAAAGACATTGATGATACCCTGATATGTCTGCTTTGGGGGCTTTTGTTTGTTTTTCTTATTCTTCTTCTTAAGTTTTTCATTTTACTAATGGACTTCATTTTTTAAGAATAGTTTTAGGTTCACAGCAAAATTGAGCAGAAATAAAGAGATTTTCCACATTCCCCTGGACCCCCACACATGCACAGCCTCACCCATCATTGCCATCCTGCACCGCAGTGGTACTTCCGTTACAGTGATGACCCTACACTGACACATCATCCTCACCTGACGTGCATAGTTTATATTAAGGTTGGTGTCTCGTTTAAACCTGTAAAACTTTCCCTTCTCCTACACAGCATATTCTATAAGAGACGCCCAGAGCCATCAGCTTCTCAGACTAGAGGCTGAACCAGGCCTCCCCAGAAGATTTGGAGAGCGTCCCCCTCAGGTGTCTCTGATGGGAAGCATACCTGCTCAGGGCTTTCTGGCTCCTAGATAGCTGAGGGTGAGCCTGGGCCCTGGGCTGCCTAGAGCAGCCCTGTCCGAAAGAAATAGAACACATAATCAATTTAAAATGCATATTCAATTTAAAATGTTCTAGTAGCCACTATAAAAAGGTAAAAAGAAACAGGTAAAATTAATTTTAATATTACATTTTATTTAGCCCAATATACCCAAAATATTATCATTTCAACATGTAATCAATATAAAAATTATTAAGATATTTTATATTCATACTGTCTTCTAAACCAGTGTGTATTGTACATTTACAGCACATCTCAATCTAAATGCTGAATTTTCAACAGAAATACTTATCTGATCTTAGATTTTATAAAATTTATCTCCAGCAAAGTAGATTCACATAAAGTTGTTTCAAACATACTTAAAATTTTTCTAATATTTACATCGAGTGTCACTTTTTAAATTTAAATTAATTTCAATTAGATATTATTAAAAATTCAGGTCCTCAGTAGCACCAGCCGCATTTCAAGCCCTCAGCAGCCACCTGCATCTGGTGGCTTCTGTACGGGGCAGTGCAGGGCCACAGGGCAGGCAAGGCCGGGGAGGGCCGCGGTCGGCCACGTGGCCTTCTGCTCAGTAACCCCATCACCCACAGTCAGTTCAGGGGTGGAAAAACAAGGGCAGTTCTGAAGCTCTTTTTTCCTGGAGGTCTCTGTGAGGGGAGAGTTCAAAGTCACTAGTCTACTGGGGAACGAATGGTATCAAAAACTCCTTTTTGTTTTTAAGACCCAAGAGATGGTTGAGCCCAAACCAGGGTCACACTGGAGAGGCCCACAGGATATTTCAATCATCGCCTTCTAGGCAGACTGGGATGTCCCTCTCCCCAGCCCTCTGCCCCAGCCCAGGGTGCGCAGAGGTCCCCACTTCCTTGCACTGCCACCTCCCACTCTGTCCTCAGGGCCTCTCTGCCCAGCTAGGAATGCAGCTCAGAGTCCCAGCTCCCTTCCCCACTGTGTCTAGTCCAGTGCAAAGGTGAAATATGTGCCCCAAGGAAGACTGGGAAAACTCATCACGGGAGAATAACAGTGACCATTGCAATCCACACCAGCTACTCACACAGCCTGTGGATCCCTGGCTCTGTGCTCCGCTGGCAACCCGCTTCAGCGTGCGTCCCCTCACTGAACCTCACAGTGCCACACGCTGGGGACTATTATGATCCCATTTTCCAAGGGTGTCCCTGACCACCTGCTGCCTTTGCCCATTCCAACTCCGCTGGCTCAGTCCTTGAGCCCCGCTTTCCATGTAGAGTTTCAGCCACCTGCTCCATGCCCACTGCTTCTCTAAGTCTCCTGTGCAGACTCCTCTCCTGAACACCATTGCTTTGTTACCAGCTGCTTACCACAGGACCTGCATGCAGAAACCACACCAACACCACAGGCTCGAAATGTCCAAGGCCGGACCCACCGTCTCCCCCGACCAAACACATTCTTCCTCCTGACTTCTTATGATCCCTGAATCATACACAATTTACACCACCGTGCAAGCAAGGACCCAGGCCTCCTCCCACCCAGGCTCTGTCTTATCTCATCGGTCTCCTACCTCTCTAAGTTCAATTACATCTATTCCCTTAACATCACTCAAGGAAGTTCCCGGCCCACCCCCATGCCACCTATGACAAGGGCCTCACCATCTCTCACTTAGCAACTGAACAAACAAGCGTGCAAAAAATGATAACAAGAGTCACAACCGTGTGTGTGCCCAGTACATAACGAGCACTCATTAATTGGGTTACATTAATGCCTTCCTCTTCTTCCTCTTCATTCCGTCCTCTACAGTGCCCCTGAACCGAGGCCAGCCACTTATGTCTCCAGGTGGTGAAGATGAAACAAGATGAAGTAAGACTTCCCTAGTCAAGGGCCCCACCCTCCATCGCGGGTGGGAGGAGGCGGTGGGTCTCCACATTCTGACAACCCATAAACCACGCACAGGCCTGGACCGGGCAGTCCCGGAGGAGACCATCCAGTTCCCAGAGGGTGCGCAGAGACAGCCAGACCCAGTCAGCACCCTGCAGAATGACCTGCCTCCTTTCTCTTGGCCACTCCTCTTCCACTATCCCCCAGCTGTCTGGGCAAACGACCCATTTAAACATCTCAGAAGTGACACGCTGAGGAGCAGGGTAATAAGGTGGCCAGCCCCCAGGCCCCCAGGCCCTCAGGCAGCGATCACCGTGTGCAGGATAGAGTGCGCGGGCCTCTCTGTGGCTCTCATCTGTCACACATCAAGTGAGAAAAGATCTATTTTTTCCCCAGGCAGCATGCCTACAACTTCAATTGGCCCAAAATAAGCTTGGCTAAATTTGCTTGTGAGATGCTCTAAATGGTACACAGTGATCCGTAAGAAGCCGTTGCGAGAAGCCTCACCGTGACGTGGTAGGGGCCGGGGCTCCACGAGATGAGCACATCTGAGACAGGTGTGGGCTCTTCCCAGGAAACAGTGTCCCTGGTTCTGAGCTGCACTTCCCCGGCTGGCTGCCATCCAGACTTCCTCCTGGCCACCACTCTGACTCCCAGCAGCCTCCCGGGGACCCAGCTGGGCAGAGTCACAGCTGGTCCAGGTGTGCGGGGGACTGCCTGCTCCCCAGCACAGGAGGACAGTGGATGGGTATTCCCCCCACCACCTGCTAAGACGTAAACCAGGAAAACACCAGAAGAGTAGGTGAGGTGAGCCTGGGCATCGTATATACGTCATCTGAGGTCCAGGAAAGCAAGCCAGGGAGTTGGCAAGGTCAGTCTCAAAATTAGTCTCAAAACAGCACCAGTGGTTTGAAACTGCCTTAAACAGAAAGCATATGATGAGAGGGGCTCAAAATGCAGAAACACATCCCCACGTGGCCAGCACTGTTTGGGGAGAGGCTGCCCTGGTGCAGCGTGCTCTGGGCCCAGACACGGCCGGACTCAAATCCTGGCTCCCCATCACCAGCTCTGTGACCCGGACACGTGGCTTCCCCTGGCTGAGCTGCAGCTCCTTAACTGTGGACCAGGAATAGGAACGGTGCCACCTCTTCCTTTCGGGAGCACTAGGTAACACAATCATATTGAAGCACTTAGTACCTGGCACACAGTAGGTACTCAAAAAGAGCGATTATGGTAGTTTGCCAGTATCTGGGCTGCAGGGGCAGGGACAGCCCTGGAGAGGAGGTGGCTGCATCCACTGCACTGCCCTGCCGCTGACATCACCTGGCTGGAATGCAGAGACCATGAATCGGAGTGATCTCCACGGGGTGAGTTATAACTACAACACGCAGCCTTAATAGAATTTGGTAGCTTTCCCACAAGGTAAGCTACCAGGTGTCACAAGTAAGGGGTCCATCACTGGAAACACATCATATGTACTAAGTTCTTTACAAATGGTATCACTTTTGCCCCGACCACAACCCTAACTAAGAGAGGAGCCATTATCTCCTCATTTTACAAAGGAGGAAACCGATTCTTAGAGAGGTTGGGTGTTTTCTTCAGGTGTCACCCAGCTCGTAAGCAGTGGCGCCGGGTTTTGAACCTGGGGCAGAGCCTGATATCTGTGCCCCACGCCGTGTCTGTGAGGAGAGATCACGCAACTCCACTGGGGTGAGATCCCAGCCCGGCAGACAGCCGGACTTCTCACTGTGAATGAATAACCCTATTTTAGGACTTGGAATAGTGTCTCTAGCCCAATCACTCCCTAGAACCCCAATAAAAATGAATTTTGAACCTGAAAAACTGAAAGCCCTGAGGAACTTGTCTCTGAGCCCTCTGCCTCAGGATACAGTCCCTCTGTGCCCAGAGCCACCTGCTCTCTGGCTTGCAAATACAGCAAGACCTGCACCGGCACCACCCCCTGGGCTTGCTGAGGTGTTGCTAACACACCCAGAACAAACCCATGCAAGCCCAGAGTTTAGATGACAATTAGCTCAAACTAACATATGTGCAACATCTATATTATTGCATAATTTATATGAATTTCACACTGTTTGTGGGGGATATAAGCACCACACCACAAACTATTTGCATCTAGATGGCGGGTTATAAACATATGCTTGTATTCGATGAGTAATATCTGAAATACACACGCACGCACATTGCTCTTACAAGCGCCGAGATGCTTGCTTTCTGCCACGACTTTCAGCGTACACTGATCCTTTAACAGTCTGTTAATTTTTTAAATTTACAATGCTGAATTGTCCATTTCTGAGCCTACAAGTGATTTTCAACTGCTTGATGAGCTGTGGCTGCCAAGTATCAGGGCAGAGGAGGATGAGGGCGTGGAGCTGCTTTCCTTCGGAGAAGTCAGGAGTCTGACTCACTCTTGCTGAAATCACTCCTATTGACAGTTGTCAAAGAGAAAGCCATTCCCTTAATCCAGTTCCCCACCACAAAGTCAACAACCTCAACGACAGAAACCTGACATCTATTTAACAAGCACACACTTAGCTCCTACCCTTCACTGGGCAGACCTGTGCTAGGTATAGGCGACCCAGAAGTGAACCTAAATGGTGAGAAGGCCACCCGGACCTAGCCTGGGGCTGGCACATAGTAAATGCTCAATAAATGGCAGCGACTACAATGAGTGACCAGAGACTGGCATTTGTGGTGGCAGGTCCAGCCCCTGTGTGGAGACGTACACAACCACGGGTGTGAATCCCAGCTCAGCATACACAGCTCTGGGGCTGGAGAAAGCGTACAACACGATCTGAGCCTCGTTCCTGGTCTGTGAAGAAGGGTAAAGACCACCACTCTCAGAGCTGTGCAAAGATGAAGAAACAAGCTGTCCACAGCTGCCGTGCGGTCTGGTCCGTGGTGGGGCAGATGGAGACAGGAAAAAGAGGGCCACGAAGAGAGAGCAGCTGCTTTGAGGGTCTCCCTGGGGAAGATCCCAGGTTCCCTTATCTGATTATTTTCTAATTGTAGTAAAATACCCATTACATAAAATTCACTGTTTTCCATTTTAAAGTGTACAATTCCGTGGCATTTAATACATTCACAGTGTTGTGCAACCATCACCCCTATCTAGTTCTACATATTTTTATCACTGCAAAGGAAAACCACGTATCTGTTAACGGTGCCTCTCCACTCCGCTTCTCACCTGCTCTCTGTCTCTGTGAATCTGCCTGTTCTGCACATTGCCTGTAAATGGAATCGTCCAGCATTCATCCTTTTTTTGGCTGGTTTCTTTCAGGCAGAACAATGTTTTCGAGTTGTAACCAAGCTGTGGCACGTGTCAGGATTCCATTTCTGTTTGTGGCTAAATAATACTCCATGGCATGGCTGTGCACGCTCCGTTGACCCCTCCCACAGCGGACGCACGTCTGGATTGATTCCACTTTTTGGCTACTGTGAACAGTGCTGTTATGAAACCTTTATTTAATTTTAATGGATGGGACAAACATTGCTTTTATTTTCCAAGTGTTGTGCTCATGAACTCAGATCATCGTATCATTTGCAGGGAGTGTGGAGCTGCTCCTACGAATGTCCCTTTGAGACCAAGGTGCCTTCAGGTAAAGCCGCAGCTGATGGCATCCCAGTGAGTACGCACTGCCCCTGTTTACCTACACATCAAATGTTGCCTGCGTGTCCCCAGCTCAGGTTTCCTAATTTATCGACATAAAATCAACCCTCGCGTGATCACAATAGTCATTACAGAAGCTGTTACTCATTAACCCGTAACCACTGTCATCATGAATTTCTCGTTGGCTGCACAGAGACAAGAGAAGAGGATAAACATTGTGTGGATGCCAGGTTCGTGCCAGGCTCTTCCCTGGTTCCTTTATGATCCTTAGCCGACTCGATCCTCCCAGCCGCCCTTGGAGGCAGGAGTTAATACCCCTGTCACATGGATGAGAAAATTCAGGCTCAAAGAGGTGAGGTGACTTGGCTCAGATCACACGGCTAATGAGAGGCTGAGCCGGCACTCGACCCCCAGGTGTGTTTGGCTCCAGAGCTGCCTCGTGCACCAACCCAATACTTCCCGATAGAATAACTGCTGACAACGAGCCGTCTCAGCCTGCGCGCCTCGCATTGCTTCTGCCCCGTCTAACCCATGCCACAGCCACGCTGCGGATGAGCAAAGCTCCCAGCGTTGCATGCTGCGTGACAGGGCAATTCTGCCCCTTCATCCTGGGAAGGTTATGGGATTTTATACACCCAGGGAGGCTATGGAATTGGGGTCCTGGGCCACAGGATTTGAAGCCAAGGTCTCTTGCATGCTCTGATTTACCGTCTGACTTCAGGCGAGCCAGTCCACTGAACTGACCCTGACCTTCCTGCCAACAAAACAGGTATCTATCGACTGCCCTGGAACGTTCTAGGAATGAGATTGTATGTGCATTTTCACATGGAAGACCTGAGCTCAAACCCAGAGAAGGGGAGAGCATGTGATGTTCAGTATTTCCAGAGACGCAGGCTCAGGACAGCCAGGGCTCCCCTTGGCACACCCTAGAGTCACCACCCGGGGGCCCTGGAGTGTCCAACTTTGTCTCTGAGAAGCCACCTCATAGCAGAGATCCAGAGGCTGGGGGAAAGGGGCATTTCCATCTCGGATGACAGGTTTGTAACTAAATAAAAGTTGCATTGCGTCATCATGAGCAAAATATTCATACTGTTAAAAAAAAGTCCCAGGTCTTCCAGTAGACTTCCAAATTGGTCAGAAATTCCCCATGCATTCCGAGGGGTGGGAGGCAGCAAAGCCGACCGCTTTACGCTCCCCCTTCGGCCCTTGCAGCAGCCATTCTGAGACGAGTCCCCAGACCTCCCTGGCCTTCACCCCCTCCCCCAACAACCTTCCCTAACGCCGAGGCTCTCCGCAGTGTCCATGCGACGGTAAGTCTCCAGGTTGTAGCTGCGGCCCCAACCTCTCCCATCTCCAGCATGGTAGATTCAGCTCCTCCTCTGAGCTTCCAAATGGATGTGTAAGGAGTGTTCCAGACTGAACATCTCCAAAACCAAACTCCTGGTTTCACATGCCCCCAAACCCACTCCTCTGTAGGCCTCCTAACCCCAGGAAATGGCCACACCATCCTTGTCACTCAGGCTAATGCGACGGCACCATCCTTGACTCCTCTTCTCTCAAGACCCACACCCGCACTCTCAGCAGATTCTGCCCATCTGCCTTCAAAATACATTTGGAATCTGACCACTTTTCGGATTTTCCGCCTTTGCTCGCGCCCCATCCCCGCGCCTGCCTCCAAAGCCCCGACCAGCTCTCGCCTGGGTTGTTTCCACAGCGCTCTCGAAGGCTCCCTCCTTCCTCCTCTCCTGCCATGGTCTGCTCTTCACAGCAGATCTGCTCACACTCTCTAACAGCTCCCATCCTGGAGTAAAATCCTTCCTTACAAGCCCCACAACACCTTACCTGACCTGCTGCCAGGGTGTTTCTCGAACATGCCAAAAACACCTCTGCTCAGAGTCTTGGCACTGGCTGTTCCCTCTGCTTGGATGCTCTTCCTGCCATGTCCCAATGGCTCACGTGCTCACCCCTGCATGCCTCCGTGTCAGAGGGTCCTCCTCTCCTGTCTGTAACAGCACTTCCTCACTCCTCTCTTTCCCCCTTTCAGCTCTGTTTTCCCTCACAATACGTACCACTGCCAGATATATATCGACGTGCTTATCTGGTTGTTACCTGCCTCACTTATCCACGAGGTGAGCTCCATGGTGACAGGGGCTTGGCCTGGCTCGTGGCCATATCTACCTGGATGGCATATAGTAGGCACTCATTAAATATTTGTCAGAGGGAGTGAGAAAAAATTTTACCAACACGGAAATTTAAGACCAGAAATTCAAGGTTGCCCAAATTCAAACAACTAGAAGGCAAAGAAGCCGGAATACAAGCCCAATCCACTCGGCTCCAAGGCCTTTGCTCTTTCTTCAACAGCAAATTGCCTCTTTGGGCCACATTCTTTGCAGAAATTGAAATCACTGCCCTGAGTCAAGCAAAAGAGCTGAAGATAGATATCATTTCCAAGAAAAATGTGAAAAGTAAATGTTATGGCAACAAATTGGCCATGATCTAATTATCATCATCAAACATTTATATTAAGGGCCCATGAGCACTTGGTGCCCTGCTTGGCACACTCCTTAGAGGGAGAGAAACGAGAACAGCAGACCACAGACAGCCCTCGACAACAAACAATGCTTCGGCCGTCTGTGCCGTCCAAGGGGTGGGGAAGAAAGCAGAGTCAGAGGGGCCAGGAACTGGTGTAGATGAAATGAAAAATGGGCTTCTTTTTCAAAACCCCAATCCAGGCCTGTACAGAGACCACTCAGATTTCTTGTAGGAGGACAGCGGCCTTGCCCTGCAGAAGCGTGGACCACGAGACAGCCCAAGGAACACCCAGGTAGGCACCACTGCGTCCCCCACGGTCCCAGGCTGGTGGGCTACCCCGAGCCTTCGCAGTTGCCAGCTGGTCTGCAGGCTGGACAGGCCTCCAGGCAAGCAAGAATTCGAGCTCTTGCCCCTCACGCCCACAGAACCAATGGCCCGGTGGGGGTCACCATCCCCGACCAGGGCAACAGGCACTCAACTCCCCTCAACTGGCCCCAGTGTTAAGGTGCTGACTGCGCAGGTTCCCTTCCAGTTAGGGAGGAAGTGGGGGGTGTCAGAGGGTGTCACCCCATATGACCTTATCCCCATTTACCCTGGGACATTCCCTACAGAAAATGAAGATTCTATGTTTACACTTAGATTCATCGAAAAATATCTTCAAGGGACAGTTATCCAAATTTATAGCTTCAGAATTATAAATTAGCTTATTTTAAGTAAACTTACCCTTCAGAGGAATTAAACAGAATCCCAAAGCTCCTGCTATGTTGTTAATATTTGATTTTTTTTAACAAGGTACTTATAGGTGTGCTAACACAGCTAATGGCATTGAAGTATAAGATGTCCTTGTGAGTTGCCCAGAAAAGGGGAGAGATTTAACACTGAATTGAGAGTTTTAAATTCTATGTCTGTGTGTGAGTGTGTATGTGTAGAATATGGAATATATAAATATCTTTAAACAGGATATAAATAAATTAACCAAAGACAGGCCTAGCACAGGACAAACAGAGGAAAAGACACCAAAATTTACCCACCAGCTACTACTAAGTGCAGGCATCTGTCCAGCCTTCACAGACATCGTCTCACTGAACCTTCACAGAACCCAGGTGGATGCTGTTGTCTGCATCGTATAGGGAAGGAAAATGAAGGCTCTGAGCCGTTCTGTGACTCACCCGCAGTCACTCGGACCATAAATGGCACAGCAAAGATTCAAACCCATTTCTAGTTCCAAAGCAGACACTCCTTGCACAACACCACACTGTTGCCCGGGAACCAGCTGAGGCTTCACTTCCTGGTAAGGCACCCTCCCAACTTCCCCCCGGGTTCCCCTGGCATCTGGAAGGTCCTCTGGGATCACACTCATTGTGTGATTACAGTTACAATTGTCTGTTTTCTCTTTGGATGGACGGACGGATGGATGGATGGGTGCATGGATGGATAGATGCAGATGGATGGATGAATACATCATGGTTGGGATCGATGGGTGGATGGGTGGATGGATAAGTGCATGAAATCATAGGAATCTTACTGAATCTAGGTTCTAGCCCTCAGAGAGCGTGGTTATTTGGGGAGGAGCTTTTAGGGACTGAGCTGTCTTGGGCCAGTCAAAAGGCAGTGTCTAACCACCACCTCACTGGCAGCCTTTATTTTACCTGCTTTGTTCTAACAGGCCTGTCAACCCTCCATCATAACTGATGCTGAGATTTTCCTAACAGCTCTGGGGTAGATTTCTCTGGAAAAGGAAGCTCCACATCGACAGATGCTATTCTTACTCGCAGAGCTTTCTAATCCCCTCCTTAGTCATGCTGAATTATTTTTCTCAGTGATATCCTGCAGAACTGAGTTCCAAAGGTTGATTAATTACATATTGCCACAAACAGGGTTCCCACGTGTCTATTTAAATTTTCAACCTTTTAATTTCATCAAGTGCCCTCTTGGCTACGGAAGCATGGATGGTGGTGAGTGTGCGGCGTAGGATCCAGCCCAGCCAGGTGCCCTCGGGTCCCTGCGCGCAAGTACCAGCCAGGCCAGTAACGCGCACCATGTCCAGAGTTGAAGCGCGAGTAGGTCTGTGAGTGCTCCCGGGGTCCCCTCAGTGCTGAACTCTTGGTTCACTCAACAGATACTTTCTTGAGCACCACTGGTGCCGGGCCTTGGGCTGGGCATGGGGTCTCCCCTGGGGAACAAAACAGTATGGTCTGGGGTCTGGGGGGCAGGAGGGAGGTAATAAGCATAAGATAAATAAATAAATATGTTTATAACATAAGACATAAATCTATAAATATTAATAAACAGATATTTATAAGGTGAGATACACGTGTGTAATGAAGATAGCAGGTGCTCTGAGAGAACAGCCTGGGGCTGGGAAAATATCAGAACACTGACATCACCAGACACTTTGGGTGGAAGCCTCAGGCTGAAGCTTCAAAGAGCCTCCTGCAGCCACCTCTAGAGCACCTGGGTGTGTCCTCAAGAGGCAGGGCTTGGGGGCACCTCAGAAGATGGGTTACAGTCGGTTTGGGGAAAAGAGGAAAGAGAGGGACGTGATCGGCCTGGAACACGGGCAGGGAAACCCAAAGAGGCAGAGGTCGGCACCACCCCCCGGTGCTGTCGGGGGAGAGCGCACAGGACCCCGGGCTCCAGCCTGCCAGCCCCTGGGCAGACCGGTCCCGGGTGGCCCAGACAAGTGACATTCCCACTCTGAGACAGTGCTGCCTGGACTGGGCGGACTCTCCACGAGGCCAGCAGGTGCTGTCCCGGGAATTCTGGCCAGGGGTCACGCGTGGGTTTCCTTGGCTGGCTACTGCGAGTTTGTACCTGGGAAAGGAGACCCTCTAAAGTGTGCTGACAAAATTGAGCTTCAAGACTGTCAAGCCAAATGCCAACACCGTGCCTTGGCAGATTTCCAAGAAATGCCACCACCTGAGAAGTCTTAGAAGCCGGGTTCCCACACTCTGACCACAGCCACGTCCATCTTGAGCCTGTCATCTCTCGCCCCAAGGAGGACCAGCCAGAGCCGGTTACTCCAGAGAACGAGGACAATCTCCTGGGGCCGGAAGCAGCCAACAGGAAGTGACCCTGTGCTGCTTCTTAGCCTCTGGTGGGCTCTGTCCCGCCCCATGGGCCGCTCTCACCACACCCCGGGTGGGAGTGTCCAGCAGCCGACAGGCAGAGAGGCCCACCGCTGCCCTCTCAGAGGGAGAGGAATGCGCTGGGACTTCCGGCCTCATGGGGCACAGCGAGGATCGACTGCGACACACACTCACAGCCCACGGCGTCTGCAGCCCGGAGGGAACACTCTGCTCCCCCACGCTCTGCCGCTTCCCATTTAGTGGTTAAAACAATGTAGGCTACATTACAAATCAAAATAAGCAACGCTGCATTTTATAATTAGGCATAACTTGACAAATTAATTAGTACAACAGCACAGTGTGTTCCCTGAAGCATGGCTTACCATATTTTGCTTAGAGAATATATGTCACAAATTACAGATGTATTATTCAAACTACTTATGCAATCAGAGTGAATTCTAAAGGTGCCCTTTTGATAGCACTTTCTGGGACAGAACAAGGGGCTCAAGGCAGCTAGAAATATCATCAAACCTCCCATCCCAGCTTCAGGCTACAAAGGGGTTTGCAGAGAGGTACTTCCTCTCCTGGAAGGGGAACAAAGGCTGTCAAGGACCAAGCTCTGGCCTCCGGAAGGAGTTACTAATGCTGAGGTGCTTGGGGCGGTGTGAAGCGACAGGAATGTGGGCCTGGGGGGCAGGAGGCCTCATGATGAAGAACCCCAGGGCGGGGTCCTGACCACCATCCGTCAGCCGCGGTGTTGGGAAAGCTTCTCATCCAGAACCACGCATGGTAATAACAGCACCCACCTCGTGGGGTTACTTGGAGGGTGGATGTGCACGCAAGGTCCTAGAACCAGGCCTAGTATAGGAAGAAGTCAATAAACGTCACTATTATTACTCCAGGATGCACCTCCACAGAAGGCTCGAGAGGATATTGTCTTAGGAAGCCTTGAGGTGGGGGCGTAGATGCCCCCCAGAGACATATGCTCCTCCAGGGATGGGCCTTCTCCTGGCCTTATTAGTTTCCAAACTCAGAAACTGTTTCTCTGTGGGGACTAACCAAGTTCACAGAAATGAACGTGCACACCAAAGAGCCAGTGTGAGCGCTACGGCCAATGCTGTGCTGCAAATGTTAACATCCAGCTCCCAGGCGGGGTGGGGTGGGGACCCCTGAGTTGTGCATGTGCCTGTTTCCTCAATATAAATATTCCCACTGTTACGGGCTGAATTGTGTCCCCCCAGAATTCCCATGATGAAGGCCTAACCTCCACCCAGTACTTCAGAAGATGGCTGTGTTTGGAGATGGGGTCTGTAAAGAGGTGATTAAGTTAAAATGAGGTCAGTAGGATGGGCCCAATCCATGACGGTTGTTGTCCTTATAAGAAGAGATTAGGACACAGGCAGGCACAGGGAGACCACGTGAGGACACAGGGAGCAGACAGACCTACAAGCCAAGGAGAGAGGCCTCAGGAGAAGCCAACCCTGCTGACATCTTGATTTTCGACTGCTACCCTCCAGAACTGTGAGAAGATAAATTTCTGCATTTTAAGCCACCCAGGCTGTGGTCCTCTGATAAGGCCACTCTAGTCAACCGATCCTCCCGCTGTGGCCAATTTCAAGCTACCAGGTGATGTCTGTAAATGAGACAGGTTGGGAATCGGCTGTCACGAGCAGGCAAAGCCAGGTCCAGCAGAAAGGCCAGCTGACACTGAGTCTGGGGTCGGAATCCCGCATCCACGGACATGCCCATTCTCTCCTTGGAGGCCACCTGCTGAGTCAGAGGCCGGAAGCAACTAAGGAACAAGGGGAGTTGGGCAAACGCACAGCATCCGCAGAGCTGCTGTTGCTGCCTTCAGGCACTGTGCTGCCCGCTGGCGCTGCTGGTGAAGCCAAGCCCCTGGAAATCCAGGGGTCTCCCCACTCCACCCCAGCACTGCGTTTGGACAGACACTGGCCTCTGCGACATGCCTTTGCCCTTTGCCTCTGGGAAGACCAACCTCAACTTCTCAGTCCTAAATATCCCATCTTGTCCTTTCTCTTTAAGACAACTTTGTGCATGTCTGCGCAGCTCTCATATTGGCTAAAATGGTGACTCTCGGAAGACGGTCTTATTGCTCTTATATTCTAGTTCTAGAGTGGGAGAGACCCCTTGCAGCAGCCCCCACCCTTCTCTTCAGTAGCCTAAATTTGGGACCCCAAATCCTCTTCCCAGTCAATGTTATCCTTGCAGAGAACAAACCAAGCTATAAGCAAGTCCTGCCAACTGTGCCTTCCACGCAGTTCTTACATCCATCCCTGCTCTCCATCCTTGTACCATTGCTTCTTCTTAGGTCCTCGTCATCTCCCGAGACTATCCAGCCGCCTCCTGGCTAATCACTTTTCTTTCATCTCACTCCCTCCCTTCCTTCCCTCCTCCATTCAACCAGGAGAATTCAAAATGCAAATCTGGGCCAGGCTTGGTGGCTCACGCCTGTAATCCCAGCACTCAGGGAGGCCGAGACAGGAGGACTGCTTGAGTCCAGGAGTTCGAGACCAGCCTGAGCAAGAGTGAGACCCCATCTCTACTAAAACAAAAAATAGAAAAAAAAATTAGCTGGGCAACTAAAAATAGAAAAAATTAGCCTGGTGTGGTGGTGTGTGCCTGTAGTCCCAGGAGTTTGAGGTTGCTGTGAGCTAGGGTGATGCCACGGCACTCTAGCCTGGGCAACACAGCAAGACTCTGTCTCAAAAAAAATATAAATCTGACCCTGTCATTCCTCACTTCTAACCTCACGAAGGTCATTTTCCCCTGATCCTCCAACACCTAGCCTCAACCTTGGCAATTCTGGATTACACGATAGACCCCACACCAATTCGCAATTCTATGCCTTTGCATATGCAGTTCCTTCCCCCTAAGATTCCCTTTCCCATCCCCATTGGACTACCTGGACAACTCCTCTTCACCCTTCAGAATCCCTTTCTGAGTTTTTCCAGACAACGTTAATGAATCATTATGAGAAACTGCGTACTCCCTTTCCCCATGTTCTATCCAGATGTTAAAGAAGAAATTCCATTCCCTAGACGTATTAAAGAAAAAGCTGCTGCCCCTCCTCTTACCTTTCGTGGCTTCTCCCCTTGGGAAGAGGAAGGTTTTAGCTGCTTGGTGAGACAGAGAGTTTGACAGCCACTGATTCACCTGACTCTAGTGGCCACCAAGAGTAAGTGGAAGGGTAAGCCGAGGCCCAGGCTGGGCTCTTCCAGGAGGTAACTGAGCAAAGGTTGGATCTACAGACCAACTATCTCCAGGTGTAGGGCCCGAGCAATGCACTTGAGGAGAAATAGTTGAAAGTCCATTTTAGGATCAGCCCCAAAACAGATCTTTAATCCAGGAATAAAGCAAAGCTGTTTCTCTGTCTCTGATTCTTATGTATGTTTCCAAATTGGCCCAAAACTCATAGAAGAGTTGGGTCTGAATAATTAGCCCCTGGAAGCCACAACTTGTGTGACTAGTACACAGAGTGGTCATGATCTGCTAACTCGTCACTCGCCCCCCTGGATCAGGAGCCCCTGGAGGGGAGGGCTCAGTCTTTTCCCCACTGAACAGAAGGCCCCCTAAGAAGCGCCAAGTGCCCACCCCATTTCAGGAGGGACATCCACTACTGTGGGATCCAAGCACTTAGAAAAAGCAGAGTTAAGGTGATCTCTTGAAAGCAGAACTCATATACTGTTGATAGAAATGTAAATTAGTATAGCCATTATGGAAAACAGTATGAAAGTTCCTCAAAAAATTAAAAATAGAACCACCATATGACCCAGCAATCCCACTATTGGCTATCTATCCAAAGGAGATAAAATCAGTCTACTGAAGAGATGTCTGCACTCTGTTTACTGCAGCACTACCGCAATAGCCAAGATGCAGAGTCAGCCTGGGTGCCCATCACCGGATGAATGGATAAAGGAAATGGGGTGCATACATGGTGGAATACTACACAGCTATAATAAATGATGGAATCTGTCACTTGTGACAACATGGATGAGCCTGGAGGACATTATATTAAGTAAAATAAGCCAGACACAGAAACACAAATACTGTATGATCCCACTTATATGTGTAATCTAAAAAAAATTGATCTCACAGCAGTTGAGAGTAGAACAGTAGTTACCAGAGACGGAGGAAAACAGGGATGAAGGGGGGTGGGAAGGGGTTGGTCAACAGGTGCGATGCGACGCTAGGTAGGAGAAATAATTCTGGTACTTCATTACACAGTAAGGCAACTATAACTCACAATGATGTGTATTTCAAATAACTGAAAGAGAGGTTTTTGAGTGTTCTCAAATAAAGAAATGACAAGTATTTAAGGAGATGGATGGATGGGCTAATTACCCTGATTTGATCAATGTGCAATGTATACATGTATCAAAACATCACATCATACCCCAAAAATATGTACAATTATTATGAGTCCATTTGGAAAAAGACAGTCTCTGGGCTACGGGATCCAAGCCCTCGACAGCTCAGGGTGGGGCACCCATGACAGCGGGATCACTCTCTGGGCTCTGCCTCCTTCGGACTCTCCCCTCCTGCTCAGTTCCTACTGCTGGTCGTCTTTCCACTCTGTCAGTCTCGCTTGCACACATCATCTGTGCTGTGGCTGTCCACTGGTACTGGGTGCTGACACTCCGCTCCACCCGCTCATCCGCACGGAGACCCTTCCAGAACACCTGGGACCAGCAGTGTTCCAGGCAGGTCTGCTGACATCTATGTCCTGCACACCAACCCAGGATGTGGGTGGTGGGGCAACTTTTTGAGCCCTAGTGGGGCCTCCTGCATGGCCTGAAATTGTGCAAATGCCGCAGCAGCAGAGAGAGCTCACCTCTGCTGGCACCACTGCCACCACCAGGCCTCGGGAGAAACATAAGCATCTCTGAGCTGCAAGTCCGTGAGCCGCCCTGTGTCTGTGACCCACAGAAAAGAAGCTGAGTTTATTTAGAAACCTCCCTGGCCTGCGCTGTCTATGGGTGGTGACCTGAAGTGAGGCGGGAGGGGCCTGATTGATGGCTTTCCCTGGTGGGCCCAGCCAGGGGGTAGTGGGCTCTGGAGTCACGCTTCGCCTTTGCCAGATAGCCTGGGACAGGTCCCCTGACCCTCAAAGCCTCAGTTTCCTAACTGTAAAATCACTGTGTTGCTCAGAGCTACTGCAGAGTATCACGTAAAGTTGGCGGCCCAAGAGCCACTTTGTAAACCCCAGGGCCATCAGCCTTGTCATCTGAGGGGAGCCTGAGCGTGGAGCTGCTTCCTGGAGCCTGGAGGAGGCCCGGACTATTTCCATCCCTTTTTATCCGTGATGTGATGTTCACTCACTGTCCTCACTGCAGGTATCTGGCCTCAGGCCACCTGTCTGGGAGGCCTTCTCAGGCCCTCCCACCTGGGCAGGTGAACCTTCCCCTCTGGGTTCCGGTCTTATCCTGGGGCCCTCTCCAAAGGACCAGCCAAAGCCAATCATCTTGCCTAGTGCGCATCCCTCTAGGCAGTCTCCGCCCTGCAAGAGTAGCAGGTCCACCAGCCCCTCAGACAGCCCCCGCATGCAATGCGGAAACTGGGAAGGT